>JZSA01007802.1:0-17858 GCA_000956155.1 Cotesia vestalis
TTTTTTTCCATTTATTTTGGGATGAATGAACACAAAAAAAAATACAAGTGAGGGGTAGCTTAACAAGGGGAGCGAACTGGGTCAAAGCTGAGTGTTTTCAACAAACAAAAGCTATTCAACTTCGGATCAAATATTTTTAGACGGAGATCAAAACGTCACTGAAATTTTTATTTGATACTGGATTACGTTAAATATTCAGGGTTTTGTTAGTTTTGGAAAATTGTATAGTTTGATAGAAATTTTTGTCATTATATTATTTATAAAAAATTTATTTTTTAAATTCCACCTAAGATTTTTTCTAAAATTTACTATTTTACTGACTTTGAACTTTAATAAAATCGATAGAATTATGAAAAAATAAAATTTAAGCCGGCTCAAAATTGAAGTTAACAATTTCATTTATTTTTCTAAGCTTACTCGGTATTTTTTTTTTTTTTTTTCAAAGTAATAAAAGTAATTGACTTATATTTATAATCTCAATTTGAAAGAAAAATTAATCATTTGTAATAAAGCTTGATCAGTTTTATCAAAATAAATAATTAGAATAAGCTTTTAATTACTATAAATTGCTTGTAATTTTCAACTAACTTTATAATTAAATTAATATCGGTGCCGTTCAAATAATTACATAATCTAGTTAAATTTCCCTGAAACTAAAACACAGTTTCATTATTACGATAATTTTATTATTAGTCGGTAGAAAAAAAATTTATTTGAAATCTATAGAGTTTTATACGGTTGTTCCGTTAAAACTATTAATCTATACATCCGATTGAATTGAAATTTCCCATCCATGGAGGGGATACATTAAGTCAATGGATAGGCTAACTTTTTTTTCAGTGTTGAATTTCCGAAGCGTATAGCAGGGGCGTTAATGATGAGAAAAAATCATACAAAACTAAATTTTGAATTTTAATTCTTCTAGACATGCAATTTAGAGAAAAAAATTTTGGGCTTTGTTGAGAGCAAACAAGAATGTATTAAATGAAGTTTAAATCTAAAAATAAAATTTTATAAAATGCCCAGCGGAGCGGGCGAGTAACAGCTAATTTTTTAATAAAATAAAAAATAAAACAGTCGGAGAATTTTTTTAAATTTCGTTACTTTTATTGCAGTACGTATACGATATACATATTTTAAATATATATTTATTATATATAATATAAATTTATAAACAAACATAAACAACATGTACAGTATACACGAGTACGAATATACAATTACAACTTAAGTACTTTAAATGTTTTATCGTATAAATAAAATTATATCTACGGAGTTTGTTCTCAGTTCTGGAGATTTTTCGCTATAAAAATTTTTAATAGAGAAAAAAAAATATTAAAATTATTTCTACATAAACAATTCTTCAGATCTTTTCCACGGAATTAATTTTAATTAACAAAGATTCATTAGATTTCTTAGTAAAGTATTTTATCCCTTGAATTATATAATAAAATTGTATTTAAAAAGAGAAAATTCGAATGAAAAAACAAACAAGAATTTTTATTCCGAAAAATCTCACCGAACATTGTCGCTAAAAATTGTGCGTTAATTAATTATAAATAATCTTTGGGCACGCTCTCACATATTGTCTTAATTTATTTGTAATTTGTATTTATCTAAGCTCTAAAAACGACCGAATCATCTCGTAATTAATTACTACTCGTCTGTATAGTAATAAAACTACGAGAGTATACCAGAAAAATGTCGTCTACACATCGATATATTGTCCTACTATTTTTAATTATACGCTCATTAAATTTGATATTAATGATTTCGTGTTAATAATGCCAAAATTGCGTATAAAAATTTTTTTTCTTTTAAATTTACTTAAAAAATTTTATACTGTATAAATTTATAAAAAAAATGAAAAGAAAATTTTTTTCTATCCTTTAAGCTTCAGAAATTAAAAATTTCTGTGATTAAAAATTTTAAAAATTATTAAATTTTTGTAATTAAAATTTTAAAGTTGGAAATTTAAAATATTAAATTTTTAAATCAAATTTTATATAAAAAATTGAAGAATTTCCCCCAAAAAAAATTTTTTTTTCATATTTTTAATAAATTTGTACATTCTTAAAATTTCTAAAGTAATAAAAAAAAAAAAAAACTTTTTTTAACCTTTCTTTTGGCAATAATAACGCGACTTGTATTATTTTTATTCGTGTGGGGGGTCATTTAGATATTACAATTATTTTTATTCCTATAATAATAATTATCATAGCTAATTTAAATTTATTTAATTCAATAGAAGGACTAGGAATTCAGGCGGCCATCTCGCTGGCCACACACTTGTCGTACATAGCGTCCAAGACCTGAGTGAACTTGAGATGCCGCTCCTCGGGCGCGACCGCGGCTCCGCGACTCCCCCAGAGGAATTTAATGTGAAATTCGGTCCTGAAAGCGTCCGTCAAAAGCTCGTCGCTCCTCCAGCCCTCGAGAGCTATTTCCGCGTTCCTCCGGAACACCGGAAGACTGTCGACCAATTTCCTGGAGGCCTCCAGGTGCGCCCACACGATTGACAGCCCACAATCCGGGGCTGAGTTCTCCCAAGGCGACAATATGGCTCCCACTAGTCCGGATGGTGCTGCTGTGCCTTTTTAAAAAAAATATTTAGATCGTTAATTTTTATTTTGAGTAAAATTTTTAAGTGCGGGTCTTACAAAACGCGTATTTAATTTTTGAAAAAAAAAATTACCCAGGAAAATGTAAAATTGATTGGAGTCTATTTTTAAGCCGGGCAAATTTAAACTGACTAATCCCTCGCAGCGACCCAACGGTATTAAATCGAACGGATTAATCTTTTTAAATTCCTTTGACCCTCGCGATACAGAATTCTCATCTGATAATTTTTATTATTATTATCAATTCTATTTTACGACGCGACAGCCCAATTTTCAATTCAATTTATCATTTTGCAATTTAAAATTTATCTTTTATAATTAGTGAGTTTGTTAAACTTTGCATAGACTTTTTGGAAAATTCATTGGGAAATTTAAATTGACTGGAATGTTTGTGAAGCAAATGCAATTTCGAGAGAAATTAATATCAAAATAATAATGTTCTAATGTGGTAATTGGGTAATTGTGTAGAGCAATTATGTGGTTAATGAGTACTTGGTAATATATCAATCGATATTGCCGCTTGGGTACGTATTTTACTCCTCATAATATTCTCACGGAGTTTATTTGATCGAAAATGATTTTTAAAATAACTATTAATGTGTAAATTGTTGAATTCATTTAATTTTTAAAGATTTAAAACAAGAATTTTAGCAATGAAAATTTTTATTGTAGAAAAAATCATAAAAAATAGAAGGAACCTTTTTTAAATCTGACGATTTTTAGCAAACTAAACTACTTTTAATTTTCAATTCGGATTTTTATATCGTTTCTTCAATGAAAAATACTCTTGTTATTAGTCATTTGGTTCGTTGAAATGTCTAGTTTGAGGTACTGTTAATTATTATAACAAAAAAAATTTTTTTCCAAAAAAAAATCCCAAAAAATGAAAGATACTTTTTAAAAGTCACGATTTCGACTAAATTAGACTATTTTTTATTTTCAATTTGGATTTTGTTATCATTTTTTCAATGAAATATATTGTTACTATAGGTCATTTTGCTTGTAAAAGTGTGTACTTTGAAGCACCGTTAATGATTCTACCGAAAAAAATTTTTTTCTCCCAAAAAATCCTAAAAAAAGTGTAAAACTGACGATTTGTCGCAAATTAGACTACTTTCAATTTTCAATCTTTTTTTTCATACCTTTCCTTCAATGAAAAATACTTTTACTGTACATAATTTTGTTTGTTTAAATGTCTTTTTTAAGCTCCTACCATTTGTTTTACAAAAAAAAATTTATTTCCTCAAAAAAATCCCAAAAAATGTTTCCGAGATCACGAATTTTTAGTAAAAAATATTTTTTTTTTTTTTTTACCAAAATTCCTAAATTTTTACTTCAAATCAAAACTTTACTCTCCAAATTTAGTAATTAAAATTAATACCTGATTTATTAACTATTAATAACTACTAGAAAAAAAAATCAATTATAAACAGTTAATAAGGCTCATTAAATCGCATCAGTGATTATTGACCCAATCAATCCGAAATTTCCAAATGAATCACCGAGCTGTCTCACCGAGTTACGCGTTAGTAACCAAAATAAACAGATTATACAATTAAACAGCAGCATGTATAAATAGAGCAACAAGGATTAATTATATCGGATAAAGCAAAGCTTTGACGATAGCAATACCCACCTAAAACATCTTCAGGAGCACGTTCGCCGAGCAAAGCAACAGGAAGAAGATGTGGGAGGGTAGTATTGGGCGCCTGGGGGTTTGTACATTCATTCATAGCTCTCAAAGTGGGTCTGAGCTTGGCTTCAAAGCTGAAGGCCTCGTCAGTGTACTTTTGCCTGAGCAGATGCCAAGTGTTTGCGAGCCTTTGAATCTGCGGGACACAAAGCCCGAGCATCACGCCGCAGAACCCGTAGAGGTTACCGAGAGCGGTCTTGGTGTCGATCGCGACTTTGATCCACTTGCTGATCGTTGCTGCCCGCTCTATCGCGGTGGCCCCTGCCAGGACGGTCACTGCGACCAGCAGCTTCAGGCACTCCGACCTCTCGATGAGGTCGAGCCGAGTTTGACGTCCGTGAGGCAGAGTCGCCAGCTCCAGGCCGCTCATCCCTGACCTAGTTCCCATTCCCGGGTTCAGCACCAGCTCCAGGTCCAGCCGGGTCAGGTGGGACGCGAGCACGCGCGGCGCCGAGTCGTGGAGCATTCCCGAAACTCCTCTCAGCGCCGTCGGGTCCAGAGGCCGGTGATCTCCCGTTGGTAACAGGAACGTCTGGAAGCCTTCTATATCGAGGACCGACGAGATCTCCATTGAGGGCGCTGCTACCACCAGTTGCTCCTCCGCCGATAGCTCGTACTCGCTCCCGTTACCGTTGAACCCGTCTCCCGGCTGGGAAATGTGGTGGTAATGACTCCGGATCACGACCCCTTTTATTGGTAAGCTCGAGGGATTTGTTCCGCTACCGGAGTTGTTTCCTTCGAATTCGCTGTCACCTGAACCGTTTCCGCTGTCACTTCCTGACGCTTGATAGCCCTGCAATTTTTTTTTTTTAAATTAGAGTAAATTGAAAACAATTAAGCTAAAGATTTTTTTTATTTCAATTTTTGTCAAGAAAATCCTTAAGAGTTATAATAATAAAATAATGAGCTTAAAATTTTTAATACACTTTGATTAATTTAAAAATAAAAATTGTTTTTAATAAAATTACATGTCTTATTGTCGAAATAAGAATAAATTGAAAAAAATTTATGGATAAATTTTAAGCTTTCAATTTAAATAGTTTAAAATTTTAAAAAATAATATTTTTTTCGATTAATTAAAAAAAAAAATTAATTTTTTTTTTTTTTTTGATAAAATTGAACCTCATGTTCATAAAGAGATCGCAATTACGCGTAAAATGAGTACCCACATATGTATATAGCCTCATATGTGTAACATGGTTACTAACACATGTGGCAATTCCGCGGATTCCGCGGTTTATTACTTTGGGCAGTATTTTATCCAAAAATGGTCATGTGAGTACTCATTTTATTCGTCTCAACGTCCTCTTTGCCAAAATCCACTTCATCTGATCCTCCAGTAACCTCCAAAAAAAAATTTGCTATTTATCATTATTACAATAAATTTTAATGCATTTCTCACCTGATGCGGATGATGCTGGGGATGATGTGGAGGCAAGTGATGGTGGTGATAATGTCCGCACTGATAAGGGACCCTGGGAGGTTTGGGCGGCGCAGCAGTCCCTTGACTGAGGGCAGTCTGCGAGGGAAGAAGAATCTGTTGCTGGAGCGCGGGGTCGGAGATGACTCTAGTGATTTTCTGCCTGCCGAGGGACAGCGAGCTGGAAGGCGGCTGCTGGCTGAGGTTTCCCGGCTGAGGGACTCTCGGAAGTGTGCTCGATTGGGTGTGATTGGACCCGTGGAAGGGCCCGTGGTCCTCATGCTGCTGCTGGGGCGTCAGCGAGTGGCTCCTCTGTTGCTTCCTCGGCAGACACGGCGGCGAGCTCGCTGATAAGGACGAGGAGGAGCTGAGACTGGTTGCTAGCGTGCCTGGGACTGATGTCGCGATAGAAGTCGTCGACGCCGCCGGAGCCACACACGTCAGGGGGACCGACCTTGGCTTCGGATTGACAATACGTGCTCCACTTGCTTGGCTTATGGGACGTCCGCTGCCCACGTAGAAGGTTATCAAGTCAGCGACCGTATCGAAGGCCTCGTCCTCGAATTGATATTGTGTTCGCTCATAGACTGTGTCCGCTTGTATTACAGCCTATTATTATACAACTTTTTTATTTTCTTTTCATCCTTTCTCTTTTTAGATTTTTTTGAGAGATTTTATTAGAAGAAAAAAATTTATTTATTCATTTTTTATATTGATTATAATCATCAAATTTTTTTTAATCCATCAAAAGACTCAAAGGAATATTATGATAAATTTTTAAACAAAAAAAAAATTATTTAAATTAAATTTTAAATGATTTATATAATTTAGAATCTATGAAAAATTTTGTCGCCACGATAGTCATTTAATAGAGTATCATTTTAGAGTAGATAGTAGATGAAAAAGAAATTACCCTATTGATGACAAAGTGGAGTGGTTGACCTTTCCACCTGACAGTGAGGACGTAGTTACCGGGCTGAGATGCACAATCACGTACCAGAAAATCCCCGTCATTAGGAACCTCGGCCTCGGCGCCCTTTCTGCCTCCCCTCAGCGTACTTCCGTGATACCAGGCATGCGAGCGCAGATCTCTCGGATCTAGCAATCGTAATTCACGTTCCAATAATTTATGTATTGACTCATCAGGTTGCTCCTGGATTGACATAATTCTCATAAATTACTCCGCATTATTCATGCACTAGTCCTAATCAAGCTCTTTATATTTTTTCTTCGATTTCTTACCATTTATTATCTATCTTTTACTTCTTTTTATTTTCAAATCTTCTGACAATTAAATTAAATTATGCAATAAAATTATCTCATAGTTACTTTTGTATAATTTACAAATATTTAATAAATATTTGTTAATTGATTAAAAATTTTTAAAAACAATCAAAAATTATTTATAAATATTTAATTATCAAAATTAAAAATTAAAATTTTATTAAATAATTTTTGAATGTCTTGATTATCTTTTTTGTCATAAAAAAAAATTTTTTTTAGTAAAAATAAATATAAATAAATTTTTTTTAACAAAAATTTTAAAATAAAATTTATTAAATATCACGAAAAACTTTTTTACAGCACAAAAAATTAACAAAAATAATAAGCAAACTTCGTAAAATTAAATTCAATAAAAAATCTAAATTTACCATGGATGTATTGTTTAAATTTAGCTCTGTCGCGACTTCTGGTTCGGAATCGACTTTCATCTGACGTGGAAGACATTTGCCATAATAATCCTCTGGCTCCGGGTCTCTAATTTCCTCGTCCACCCTCGGCAATACTCTAGTAACAACAATGAAAATTACAATTACAATTACAACTCGAATTATCACTGTCAAACTCACAATCAATAACAACAACTTTAAAAAAAAAAATCTTACAATTTTCCGCGACGCCGCTCAAAAAACCAAAACACGTCCTCTGATATTTATTATAATTAATTAAACCAAATGATTGTGTGCAATTGAAAACAATGTTAAATGTAACAGAAAAATTAAAGGGAATATCAGAGGCATTGACGAGCAGCTCAACACGCAGGGTTTGGTCGCGGCTCTCGAAGCGCGCGCGCACCCTACTGAACTCATCGGCCCTCGCACCGGCCCATCCACTATCCACTACTATACACACCATGCATTACATTCATATATGTATATATATACATATATATATGATAATACACCCAGAGCCCATAACTATAACCATTTCGACGTATGCCCAACAAAGTAGAGGGGATTTGTACTTACACTCACTTACACTTGTAGGCATGTGCGTTTACAGCCCAGGGGGTGAGTGTGAGTGTGGTTCATTTCTACTCTTCCATACGGGACTCGCTGTCTTTATTCATTTTGCTCCTTTCACTCGATTCTGGTATGCTCGCTTACTCACTATCCGGAATCAACGTTTATAAATAGTTTCTTTTTTTTTTTTTGCCGATTAAATAGTTACTTTTTTTGGGTTTATTCGTTTTTTATTTAATTGAAGGTTCGAAAAAATTTTAGAATTTTTTTTTTTTTTTTTTAGATAAAATGTCTCAAAAATTTTAGAGTCAAAATATTAATTGATAAAATTGAGGAAATTAAATTGAAGGATAAAAATTAATTTTAAGTAATTAAATGGCCAAATTTATTTAATAAGAAAATACAAGAAAAATTTCAATAAATTAATTTTTATTTATTAGACTTAAAAATTTTAAAACAGAATTTTTGAAATAAAAATCCTGAAATTTTTTTGTCAGAAAAATTTTGAAATAATAAAAAATATAATTAAATTTTTATTTTAAATTATTGATATTAATTTACTCAATTTTGTTCCATGCTAATTTTTTTTAATAAAAATTTTTATTCCAAAAATAGTCGATTAAAATTCTAAATAAATTTTTTTTAAATAAAATTTTGAGCTAGATATTAAACAAAAAAAATTTTAATTTTATTAGTTAATTTTGGAGCAAATTAAATTAAAAAAAAAAATGAACTAAGCTCAAAAGCTTTTTAACTAACAAAAAAATAAAAAAAAAAATTTTTGATGATCTTAAAAATAAAAAAACATTTTTATAATTTAAAAAAAAAATATTTAATGGTTACGTTACTGAAATTCTCTCCCTACAATTTAATAACAGTGTGCCTTAGCGTTAGCCGCGAGGAGAAACGCGTGGACCCGAGATAGAGCACAACAAAACATTCAAGGATCAGATTCATCGTTTGACGGCCGTATCTACTCAGCTCCAGTATTTTATTATTATTACTATTATACATAGTTATGTTGTATTATATTAAAGATATACGGAGTTTATGAAAGTCAGGTATACAAGGATGTATATGAATACCGCTGTCAAGGATTTTCTCCTGACAGGTGAATACCAGCGCTCAATCTCCATTATCCCGGTTCAATGAACAGCTAAGAAAACTAATAAAAAAAATATAAAAAATACCCAGAGAACTCATCTACGTGGTACATCCCGTCGAATAGCGGATAGGCATAATATATATCTATATATAAGTTAGAGTCGAGTACGAGTTATTGATCTTTACGGGTATCTTGATGAACGAAATTTACTGTTTGCGCATGCGTTTTATTCCGTTCGATATAATAGTTGTATCTCATATTTTGTACAGTGATTTTTACTTTTAAAAAAATTAATATTCGGAATCACGCCTTGCGAAATGTATCTGCGGATCTTTCGGCTCCTTCAAAAAAAAAAAAAAAAAAAAAAAAAAAAAAAATTTATTAGTAAAGTTATTAAATAAATTTACTAAATAAAGAATAATTAAAAAAAAAAAGTATTGGGAATGGACCAAGTCGAGAATCGAACCAAATTTATTCTGAGTAAGAGTTAGAAACGTCTTTGATAAATTTTTAGTAAAAATTAGTGACTCTTAAAGGTCTTATATAGTTTTCTAAGACATTTAATTAACTTTAAAAATTAATTAGAGTAATTATAGAATTAAATAATTGATCATTGGTCTTATCATAGCAAGATAAATTGTTTTGATATTAATTAAATTAAATATCATCAATGCAAAAACTAACACATTTTAATTTTTACGATAAATATAAATTCTATAAGATAAAATAATAAATTAAATTGATAAAAAAATTTTTTTTTCAATCGAACTAAATAATTTTTCTATTTAAATAAAAATAAAAATAAGTGACCGCTAAATTTGTAACGCGTGCGCGAACACATGGTGTGCAATCACAGATGATAAATTCGCCGTAAAACGGCTTTACGTTCGCCTCAATTAAATTCCCTCGTAAAAAGTAACAACTGCCTAGAATTATTGTTTTTATTTTGCAGTACGATACATTTAAATTAAATCGCACTTCCACTAAATCTCATTCTTTTGTAACAAATAGTAAGAAAAATAATTCTTAATAATTAAAAAAAATCTTAATAAATAATTAATAATTAAAAAAAAATAAAAACTAACATTTTTGAGCTCCGAAATTTGCTGGATACTTTTCCCATGTTAATTAAATTACCGACACATTAACAATTAATAACGACATTAATGATTAAAAATAAACTGCAATTACGTCGCTTTAATTGTCTTAAATTATAACAATTAAATAAAACTCGCGTGTGAGCAGAAAGAAGCACTTTGTTTAAATTAAACAAAGCAAGTGTTTGAAACTTTAACACTTACTTATTACTTGTATTATGCAACGCAATGTAAAGTATAAAATATAATAACTAGTCGAGTTAAGTATAATAACGCGATACTGAGTACTGTGATATGACTGGGCTTGAACAGTCTACGCAGGCATTATTATACATATGATATTATGTGTATTATGGGTGCTCGACGATACAATATAATAAAAAAAGTAAAGAGTAGAGCGGAATATAGCGTATAGCGGCTAAATGGATGGCTAAACAACTCGAGGACAAAGAATGAGCATGTGAGAGAGCTTAGAATGTAGACAGTGATACTACCTGCACGTGTGTGAGATTATGTGAATGGTAAGACGTAATGTCAAGCTAGGTATTTGCAGAGTGGGAGTCGCGGCCCGAAAAAAAAAATAAAATAAATAAAAAGAGCAAGAGTTTAGAATGCAGAATAGTGTGTTTGTGTTTTTGCATACTATTGTATGTCCAGTTGGAAGAGGAGGCTGTTTACTCTCACGCCAAGTCCACGTGACCTAGGATACCCGATACTCGATATTATGCTTGTTTAATTATTTAATATCGCTACTGCAAGCGAGGAATGGCGAGAGAATTACGACTAACAGTCAGCAATTTAGTTTTGATTTTATGCCTGCGTTATTCTGTCATCGGTTTTATGCAAGTGGAATTTTTATGGATCGTTAATGTTTCAGAGGAAATATATTGCTCCGAGATACGAGATTTTTAGTGTTAAAAGGATTTAAATTGCGATAGAAAATTATTTTAAAAAGAAATAAGGTCTATCTTTTTTATTTTAGGAGATATAAGGACTTTAAGAAAATATCAAAAGTCGAAAATTAAAATTTATTTTTCCGAATTATAAAAGTAGCCATAACTCCTAAAATAATGATTTTAGGGGCAAAATAGGCCATTTTAAATCGTCAAAAATATTAATTTATATTTTGGAAACATAAAAGTGGCCATAACTCCTAAAATAATGGGTTTAAAAGCAATTTTGACCACTTTAAATTGTTCCTCGGGAAATTTCCTACAAGAAACGTTTGTGTTTTATAGGGCTTTAATTTTTTTTTTTAGGAGAAATTAAAGTTTTTCGTCCCGAAATATAAAAGTGGCCATAACTCCGAAAATAATGACTTTAGGGGCAAATTAGGCCATTTTAAATCGTCGAAAATTATAATTTGAGTTTTGAAATTATCTAAATGGCCATAACTCCTAAAATAATGACTTTAGGAGCATTTTGAGCCTCTCAAATTGTTTCTTAGGAAATTTCCTACAAAAAACAAGGTTACTATTCTATAGGTCTATCTTTATTATTTTAGGTACAATTTGCGAAAATTCGAGGTACAAATAACAAAAAAAAAAATTACAGTGCAATCACTTAGGCCACTTTATTGATCTCCACCTCAATTACAGTCAATATTACAATTCCTTACGCGACCTTACAATTCCTTAATCATAATTATTATTATTATTATTATTATTTCTTCTTATTACAATAATATTATCTATCTACGAAAACTCCAAAGGTCCCTAGACTAGTCTTAAAGTGCGGTATTGCACTTTTACAAAATATCAGTACAAGTACAAATATTCAAAAGACAACACAAGGACAATTTTTGATTTTCATTAACTAGTTACTTTCTTTTCTCCTGGAAAAATAATTTAAGACCAAAGATCCAGACACTCCAATCATTAATTCCTATTTTTTATTTCTTTTTCATACAAATATTATCATTGTGATCTTCATACAAGTCATAGAACAATTTTTAAATCTCCGCGAAAATTAATTTTGAAAATTTTTTCAATTGATTTATTTTATTGCGGAGTAATTAATTTTATTGTTCATTCATTTTTATAGATCACTTTTACCTGAAATGTAATTATTATTATTTTTATGAGCTACTGTAGTACAAAGAGTCAATACTTTCTTTTAATTTTAATTAATAGATGCAATTTTTATTTTTTAATAAAATTTAATTTAATAAAAAATAAAAATTGCAACTCTATCATTGACTTTAAACACAGATTGACTTTGAATTTATATTACACAGAGTTTAATTATTTAAAGACCAATAAAGCGATAATTAAATTTGTAATTAAAACTTTACCCTTAAACATAACAAATTGGAAATTTAATCACAACTTTGATTATTCAATGTACAATTAATGGTATAATTATTTAATGATAAATCTCTGGAACTATTTCTAACAAGATTAATCAAAATTTTTTAATAATATAATTAAAAGTTATTATTTATTAGTCATAGTTGGCGTAGGAACTATTTTTTTTTTTTATTTTTTGTTTTATCTTTTATTGATAAATTATCAAAGTTTATATACATCTTTGCATATTACTTTGTCGAGTAGGTATAAAAAATCAGGTATAAGTTGTGCATAAGGATCATGGTGAATTTATATTATTATTTATTTATTATTACAATTACGATAGGCAGGTACGCTAATTTCAGTAATGTTTCTTCTTTTACGCGTGCTAGTAAATTGGTAGTTTTTTTTTTATTTTTTTTTTTCTTTAGTAAATTATAAGTTGGTAAATATTTAATCACAATTTTGGTTTAAAATTCGGTATTAGTTTTTTAATATTATGATTATTATTTATTTTTAAAATATTTAAATATGGAGCTTTTCTTTTAAAAAAAAAATTTATTTTTTTTTTTTCGAAAATAAAAATTGAAAAATTCATTTTTTTATTTAAAAATAGAAAATGTAAATTATTAAATTTTTTTTTAGATAAAAATTAAAAAAAAATTTTTCTTAATTTATTTTTTTATGAATTTTTTAAATTTTGTCAAAAAAAATTAATAAAGCTCCTAATTAATAAAAAAAATACTAAAATTATTTAATAAAAAAAATTAAAAAAAATATTTAAAAAATTACTTTGAATTATTCAGCCTTATTATGAATAAAAAAAATTACAAAATTTATTAAACAATTAATTAAATCAGTCTTGCCCATTAAGAATAATGTCAAATAATTGGGCATCAAAATTATGATAATTATAATTAAATACTTTGATTACTTGATGATATAATAATAATTCAGTTAATTAGGGACATAAATTTCAGTAATTTCTCACCGAACCCGTATTTAATTAATAATTAAAGTAAAGATATATATATACGTGCATAATTGCACATATATTACAGCCTAATACTTCACTGATCCTCTCATCCTTGGTTCCACCGAGGCATGACCTCTCAGTCCGTTCCAATATTCAAGTATTGAATGTGATAAGTGATAATTGATAGTATTCATGATTACAGTGGTATCTTATTAGATATTCTTACATTTATCAAATTTATCTATTACTTAGAGAAGAACACAAGCTGTTCCGTGCATGACTTCAGCGATGAACATTGGAGTACCAGCTCCTAGTCCGCCGTCAGTCTTCTCTAGCTCGTCTTTGTCGTACTCGCAATCAAAGTAGTGGCTCTGAAATTTTTAAATATTTATTTTAAAATTTAGCCCAAAATTTCAATTTAAAATTTTTTAAATATCTAATTTAATCCAATAAAATTTAGAATTTAAATTCTGGCTAAATAATGAGAGATAGGCCAAAATTGACAAGGACTTTTTTTGATAAATAATTAAATTTCTTACAAAAAAATTTTTTTATAATTTTTCTATCTTCAATATTTACCCCGGAATTAAAAAAATTGCTCATTTCTGATAAAAACAGAATCTAAGCTTGTCAATGTAATTAAAAAAAATTACAACAATCTATTAGATCGTCTAATATCGATCATAACTATTTTTTCTATCCAGCAAGTTCTAGAACAAATAACTTCCCGTTGAGTGGCCTTGCTAAACAGAAAGCCTCTAAATTATCGCCAGTCGAAGAAATATTTTTTCCAGAGTTTGATTTTTAATCAAACCAATCGGTGATCGATTATTAATTAAAAAAACAAACAACTTTCACGGCCGATTAACATTGAAAACAACTCATTATCGAAAAAGCTATAAATAGGAGTTGGAAGTGTAGAAACCCGATAGCCGATAAATATTTACCTGGCAGTCTAAGCACCGACATTGATCGCTCATCTTGCAGGTGATTCCGCACTGCTTGGCGATGGCGCGGTAGAGCTCCTTGCTGGACTTGTGGAGTATCTCGGGGCCCTTGACGATGATCTTATTGCCGACCAAACTGGCCTCGCCCTCGCCGCTCACCCTGCTGACTCCGGATGTCAGCATTCTGCCCTTGCTGCTCAGCACCACGCTCTCCGTTACAGTCACGTTGCCGTCGTTTTCAGCCTCAGCGAACTCCTCTTCACCCTCTTCAACTTCGCTTGGCGTGCGTCTCAACTGTGTCTGCAATTTTTACGCCGACCGTTAATAATCTGAGTGGAAGACTACAGACTCTTGATTATTATTCCCCGTTGATAAGAATAGATTACCTCTTGCAGCACGTGCTCGTACGAGGGAGGCGGGGAATTTGTCAGGGGGGTCTGCGGCTCGTTCGGGAGGGACATCACGTTGAATTCTGTTCCGGGGGTACCAGGGTTGCTCGCTCCTCCAAAGTCCAAGCTTGACCCCACGTCTTCGTACTCGCTGCTGTCGCTTCGGCTTCCTTTGCTTCGGGACTTGCCCATTTTTGAAAATCGTAGCTTGAACGGCGCCATTTTTTAGCTATCTGGAATTTTAATTTTTTTTTTAATTAGATAATTTTCTTGTACAAAAAAAATTTTATTGATTCAAGAAAAATTTTCTGGAGCGAAAAAATTATTTTTAATTGAATTAAATCAAGAGAAAAAATTTCATTAAAATTTTGAATCAATAATTAAATTAATACTTTTATATAATTTTAATTAATAAAAAAATTTAGCAATAATTTTTGCACATTTTATCATTTTTTTTTTTTTTGTAAAATTTAGAAATTGTTATTAATAATTAATTTTTTTTTCAATGCAAAAATTAACAATTAAATTAATTTGGATAGTCCCTTAATTTTAGAGTAAAGTTTAATTATAAAATGGTAAATTATTTAATTTTACGGTTCATAGTATTTCAAATTATAAAAATGATATTTAAATTTTTTTTTATTAAAGTTTATTAATGATAAAATTAAAGATTAAAGTATTATATAACAGACTTTTATCGCTTAAATAAAAAAAAAATTTTTTTAATCAATAATATTAATCTAAAATGAGAAGTATAAATTTAATGTGATTTATAATTTATGGAGTGCTTCCTCGGTTTTTATAAAAATAAAGAAATGGGAATGGAACCGACAAAACACAGTACTGAATAAATTATCAACACCGCAGAATATTCTGAATTTATGATCTCTTTTTTACTCCAAGATTTTTATTATTATTTGATTAAAGCTGCTGAAAAAATTAGATTTATATAAATTACCGGGAAAATTCAATCGGAAGGTAATTTTCTAAATATTTATTTAAAAAAAAAAAAAAATTTATTCAATTACAAACATGTCAACAAGCGCAGAGACCGGCTAAATAATAATCAATAATATATGAATACAAATTGCAGAATTAAATGTTACGGATAATTAATATCACGTTCATGTTTTTGACATGTTTTAAATACAATTGTAAGGTGTCAAATTACGTGACAATTTTTTAATAATTATTATTATTAAAAAAATTTTTTTTTTCTGCAGAAAAATCTTTAATTAAAATAAAACTAAAAAAATCTCATAATTTTTTCGTTGAATTAATTAAACATAAAAAAAAGACAAGCTTCTATCATTAAAAAATAATTTGATAATTTTAATGATTAAGAATCTTAAGTGGTTGTCATTTAAAAAGAAAAAAAAAGCATCTGGGATTTTCCAAGGACAAGTTCTTATTTCAAAAGTAGACTAGTCTCATAATTTAAATTAATATTTTATGTAATTAAAACTCTAGAGTCTTGACAGAGAAAATTAAATATCAAAGGGATTTCTTAAAATTAAATTTTTAATTTTAATCCAAAGATTTTTTCTAAAATAATTTCTTATTTCAACGTCGACAAGTCTCATCATTTATTGATCGTATCGTCGCGCAAGCTTTGCCAGTATTTACAAATAATTTATTTGATTGCAACAAAATAAATACTCACCGAATCTGTCAGCAAATCAGAGGCTCCTTGAGGACAAATAGAGCTAATATTAAGGACCCGGGAGGCTGGAGGCTAACGACAACTCTCTTCCCAGAAGGAGCGCAATTAGTTAACTTCCGAGACCAAACACTCGGTTAATTCACAACAAAAAGCCGGATCGTAAAGGCGCAGTATCTCTAGCTATCGCCATACTGTCCAGCGAGACTTGACGACACCATGCGGCTAAATGTTGAAACTCTTGGGGTGAATTATCATCCCCGTGCTGGAAATTTCAGACATATAGTAATAAAACAATAATAAATAAAGAAAAAAAATTTTTTTACTAAAAAATTAAAAAAAAATTTCGAGTCAATTAAAAAAATTTTTAACATTTTTTTACGATAAAAAATTCACCCTAGAATCAATAATTTTGTTTTTTTCTGTGAAAAAATCGACAAACAAATCATTATTGTATAAAAATAAAAAAATTAAAACATTAAAATTATGAATAGAATTTTTTTTCAATAAAAAAGTCGTCGGCTGAATAATGATGTCGGGTAAATGCGCGTGCACGTGCACGTGTGACTCTTCTACGGCACAGATCAAAATAATAATAAAAGTAAATCGGAAACAATAAAGTGTAATTAGTTAGCGACATATTTTATTACTTCCTTTCTCTCCTTTGAAGCTTTACAAATTATCTGTTAGGATATTTTCAATCAAAATTATAAATTAAGTATTTATTTTGGCAATTTTGTTAGGCTGACAAATGTTATTAGTTACGCAATTATTTATTGGGGATATTAAATTTAATTAAAAAATTTTAGATTAATTTTTTTAGCAGAAAATTTATTAAATAAAATTGACAGTTTATTTCTGTATCGAAAAATAAATATTTTTAAAATAATTGTTCAGATTAAATCGTCAGTACATTTCAGTCTTTGATTATTCTGTGGAATTGTTTTTGCAAATCCATAAATGAGTAAGCGCGTAATTTCCACTTCAATCATCGTTACAAATTTAAAAAAGAGACTTTATTCGTCAAAAATAACTAAAACTCAACGGCAAAAAAAAATTTAGAGGCTTTTAGGTTTAATGTGAGATTATTATGAGAGTAAGAGACTGACGACAATTTTTTTTTAGTGAAATTTGCGGAAAAATTTTAAGTGTTATATTTTTTTTATCACAGTGAATTTTTAAAAAAATTTTTTTTTATGTTTTTAAATAGTTTATTATAAATTTACATTGTGAATTTTTTTTTTTATTTATTTTGTTAAAAATTATTAAATTTGCAGCGCTTTAAAATATACAAAGATTTTTTTTTTAGTTTTTTATTGGAGTAATTTCCTACTGTAAAATAATTAGAAATTAAATTTATTATTGTAGCTCATTGAATTGTTTATTGGTGCGTATTTTTTATTTTTCAAAAAATATTTT
>JZSA01007806.1:0-10580 GCA_000956155.1 Cotesia vestalis
ATTTTTTTTTTTTTTTTTTTGAGTAAAATTTTTGGTATTTGTTACAAATTTTTTTGGAGTAGAAATATTTTTTTTAATTTATTATTATTTTTGGTAAATATTTACAAGTAAATATTCTCATTTTTTTTAACGAAATTTTTATTTTATTTTATTGATAAATTTTTTTTTTTTTTTGAAAAATACATAATTGAAAAAAAAAAAAAAATTGTCACAATTTAAAAAAATTTATAAATTTTTTAAAAAATTGTGATATTCAATTTTTCGTTTTTTTATGTGTTTAAAAAAAAAAAAAATATAAAAAAAAGATAAAATAGGAATTTTATCCAAAAAACATGAGCCAAAATTTTTTCCCCTTTTTGAAGGCAAAAAAAGCCATCGAAATATTAATTTTTAACATTTTTTGATATCACCACCATAAATCCGCCGTAAAAACAAGCAGAATATGGCCAAAAATATCTTTAACCCCACTTGTAAATAATTACCAAAAATAATTTTGTTTCAAGTAAAATTTTTGATTTTTATTACAAATTTTTTTGGAGTAGAAAAATTTATTATTATTATTTTTTAAGTTTCAATTACTTCGAAAATTTGTAAAATTCTTTTCTTCACTAGAATTAATTTTTTTTAGTTGGTTGAATAATTTTTATCAAATTTATCGATTTTTGTCTGTAAATATGATTGTTATAATAAGTTTTTAAATTTGATATTTTAATTCCCTGAAGATATTAACCTACTTCTATTTTTGTACTTTTGTTGATTTGATTTCTCCATAAAAAAATTTATTTCTAAGTTTTCTGAATTTTGTAAATTTAGTTGAATTTTAAAATTATTATTATTACTCGAGATTTTTTTTCCGGGCTCAAAATTACTCAGAAATAAAAAAAAAAAAATTGCACTTAACTCCCCAAATTAAAAAAAACTTTTTTTTTATTAAAAAAAAAAAAAAATTTTTTTTTCAAATTTTGAGCTCCAATTAATTTATCAAAAATCCCAACTTTATTTTTAATTTTACTTTTAGTATTAATTTTTGGAGCAAAAATTGTAATTTTTTAAATCTTCTTCTTAATTTTGGTTACAAAATTTTTAAAAAAATTAATTTGAACTAATAAGATATTTTTAAAAATCGAGAAATTTTTTTTCTATAAAAATTTATTATTTTTTCTTAAAAAAAAAATTTTTTTTCTACTTCTAAATACTTTAAATAATAAATACTTGTTTTATAAAAAAAAAAAAAATTACTTGCGCCTACAAATAATCAAGATCCACGGTGTAAATGATTAACAGATGTATACAATAAATAATAATAATAATAATAATAATATCTTCAACTACCTATACTAGTATTTATTAATAAATATTAGACAGTAGAGTAAGCAGTTGTAAGTACTTGTACTTGTATTAGTATTTGTATTCGTACTAGTATTTGTATGGACGATGATAAACCTATAGCCCAAGCCGAGGCCTTCAAGATACCTCCCTCCACAATCTCCCTACGTTACAATCCATATTAGCACATATAAGCGAGGTATTTACGCAATTTGCATGTAATGTAAGCGGCATATCGTTGTCTGTTATTAAATAATTCATTATCATTATCATTATTATATTTATATTCATGTTCATTTCATTCACATCATTTATCATACATCATAGTTATAAATATTAAATATTAAATAATTAAATAATAAAATCTAAAAATTATCCGATTTTAAAATTAACAAAAAAATAAATAAATTGTAAGGTTTGGTGTAACTATTTAGTATGTAAGAAATGGTGCATCCCGTCGTTACTAAACGAGTATGCACAGCACACACCGGAAGAAGTAAAAAGAGTATTCTAAATCCCGCACACGCAGTACAGGGTTCGATTCCTACTTGAATACTAATTTTATATTAATGTATTATTGTGTCAATTTTTTTATTAAATATTTTTTTTATTATTTGGTTTTGGTGTGTTCATTTTATTTTATTTTATTTATTTTTTTTTTGTGGCTTAGTGGCATTAAATAATATTTGTTAATATAAATTGAATAAAATATGATGATTTTTTTTAAATTTAAGGCGAGGTAATTAAATCGGAAAATTTGGTGTTTTACTGATTGCAGATCGGAAGCTATTTGTTGGCATGCTGTCAAAGAAGTACAGCGAAAATGATGTAAGAAACATGTTTGACGTTTATGGCGCAATTGAAGAGTGCTCGGTATTGAGGGATAATAGTACCGGGCAAAGCAGAGGATGTGCCTTTGTTACATTTGCAACTAAACAGCATGCCATTAATGCTATTAAAGCACTCCATCATTCCCGTACAATGGAGGTAATGCCACTTATTATTTTTATATTATTGTAATTACTGTCACAATTGCTGGTTGGGAAAGGACATATTCTTAGGCTTATTATTATTGTTCTTCGTTTTCTTTTGGGTATTATTTTCGTGACTTGGGAATTGTTAAGTCACTGGATTTTTAATTTCAGGATTACTTACTGACGTCTTTTAGATTATTTTTATTTATTGTGACAGAATTTATTTTTTTTTTATTTAATTTGGGGTTGAAGTAATTTATTTATTTTTTTATTTGTTTGTTTTAAAGTCGCATAAACTACTATTTAAATTATTAAATAAAATATTTTTTTTTTAATTTTGAAAATTTGCATAATTAAGGAAAAATATCAATAATTTTTTTGGGTAATAATTAAAATAAATTTTTTAAATTGTAAAATTTTTAAATCGTTATTTTACTTAATATTTATAATTTAGAAATTTTTATTTAAATTTATTTTATAAAAAATGACAAATTTTTTATTGTGATTTTAATAAATTTTTTTTTTTTACTAAAATAATTTTTTTAAAGAAGTCAAATTGATTTAAAATAAAATTTTGATCTTAGATTTATTTTAATTACGACATTTTAAAATAATTTTATCAAATTTTGATTATTAAATTTGAAAAAAAATTTTTTTTAACAAAATAAATATTGTAAAAAAAAGAATTGAAATTTTTAATTTAAAAAATTATTTTTAAATTGTAATTCTTTTTAAACTTTCTATTTTTAATAATTTAAAAATAAGATCAAAAATTGATTAGAAATCAATAATAAATATTTTGAATAAAAAAATAATTTTTGAGAATTTTAACAAAATTAATCATTCAAAAATTCGCGATAATAATTGAAATTTTAAATTAAATTAATAAAACTTTATAAAAATTTATTTATCAGTTAAAATTTGAGTTTTTGATAAAAGAAATTAATTTTTAAATAAAACCACTTAAGATTTTAATATTTTATTAACCTTTTAGCGAATTTTTTAATAAATCTCTTATTAAGATATCTTGATATCTTCAAGTCGACTATAAAACTTCTAAAAATAAATAATTATAAATTGGGTCTTTGAAAAAAAGGGGTATTTAAATTACTCAGAGGCCGAGTATTTCTGTCTCAATAAATTATAACCGGAAATCCGCCTCAATTATCGATTACACTAAATATAAACTTAACCTTTCGGTAAACTTTTCTCTCTAACCCACTGGAGATACAATATAATAACCCGATTTTAAATTTATCATAGTCATATCAAACACACCCACCAATCGGGATATTTTTAAGAATATTTATTTTTATTCACTCATTTTTTTTTACTGAAAATTACTAAAATCAAAATTAAAAAATTTTTAATGATTCAAAGCTTATTTAAATTAAAAGAAAAATTTATTTTTGAGGTTTAAAATATCAAAAAATCTTCCAAGATTCAATTTCTTAATTTCAAACATTAAAAAAATTTTTAAACCAAATAAAAGACATTTTTTTTTTATTAATAAAGTCAAAATTTAATCAGAATTGAAAAAAGAAAATTTTTAATTAATTAAAAATTTTTTAAAAATCAAAAATTGACGAAGGAATTA
This sequence comes from Cotesia vestalis, assembly GCA_000956155.1. Taxonomy (NCBI): domain Eukaryota; kingdom Metazoa; phylum Arthropoda; class Insecta; order Hymenoptera; family Braconidae; genus Cotesia; species Cotesia vestalis. Next base: position 3,898 of record JZSA01007806.1, read on the forward strand.
AAAAATTTTTTTAATTTTAAAATCAATACAATTGTAATTAATTAAAAAATTTTTTAAAACTCAAAAATTGAAGAAATTATTTTTTAATTTGAAAAAATTCAAAAATATTCCAAATTAAAATTTTTTGATAATTAAAAAAATGTTCAAAATTTCAAAATTAGACACAAGATAAAAATTTGAAACAAAAACTACTTTAAATTCAAAATTTTAAAGAATAAAAAAATTTTTCAAGACTTAAAAATAAATAACACAATTTTAAAAATTTGGAAAATTATCAAAAAATTCAAAATCGAGAAAAAAATTTTAAAATGTTAAAAATTTTAAAATCAATGAATTGTAATTAATTAAAATATTTTTTAAAACTCAAAAATTGAAGAAATAATTTTTTAATTTGAAAAAATTCAAAAATATTCCAAATTAAAAATTTTTAATAATTAAAAAAAATGTTCAAAATTCCAAAATTGGATGAAAGTTAAAAATTTGAAACAAAAACTACTTTAAATTCAAAATTTTAAACAATAAAAAAATGAATAAAAAATTTTTAAAATTTGGAAAATTATCAAAAAATCAAAAAATTCCCAAAAATTCATGTGGGTACTCATAAAAAAGCCAAAAAAAAATCTCTAACTAATTCTAAAAAATTTCCAGGGTTGTTCATCGCCATTGGTTGTCAAGTTCGCTGACACGCAAAAGGAAAAGGATCAAAAGCGATTGCAACAGTACCAAGCAAACCTATGGAACATTGCCGGTACAGTTGGGATGCCAGCGCCGCACTATTTAACGAACGTAAGTAAAAAAAAAAAAAAAACTGTGAAAATTTTTTTCAAAAATCTTTTGAAAAAAAAATTTATTGTAGAATGATACTCATGCATTGGCATCCGCGCAATTACTCCAACAGCTACAAACAACCCTGACACCGGGTGTAGGACCCTCAGCCGTAGCTTGTCCCACTGGCGCAAGTAATCCAGCAGCCATCAGCACCGTTCAGCACCAGCTGTTGATTCAGCAGCACCTTGGCCTGAACGGAGCCGCGGCTGTAACTCCTCAGGCTGTTGCAAGTCTCCCAGAGATGACCCAGAGCCATCTCCAAGGACTGGCAACTCTCGCGACTTTGGGCGGTGCCAACACTGGCGAATACATCGGAGGTAATTTAATATATATAATCTTTAATTACAATTATCTAATTAATTATTATTACTATTAAAAATTATAATTCATAAATTGGTGAATTTTTTAATTCAAAAAAATTTATTATTATTAATTAGTAATTATTAATTGTTTGATTTTTGTCTGAAAATTTTTGAAAAAAATTATTTATTACATTTTTGATGAACTAGGGTAAAAGACCCCATTAGTGGCTGGGACCTCATTACTGACACTTTCTTTGATTTTGGTACTTATTCAATTAATGAAAACATTAATTTCAATAATGAATCTATTATTTCTAATTTTTAAGACCTTTAGACTAAAAAATTTTTGATTTTTATTACAAGTAGAAAATTTTTTCATTGAAAGAAAATGTGCCACTAATAGGAATTAAAAGTGCCACTAATGGGGTCTTTTACCTTAATTGACATTACTTAAAAAATTTAAAAGCTATTGAAAAAATGTTTTACACGTAAAAAATTGCGAAAAAAAATGTTTTTATACTTAAAAAAGTTTAAAAGTATTTAGAATTAAAAAGTAAAAAAATTGTAATTTATTAAAAAATTTTTTTTAATTCTAAAAAAAAAAATTGTTTTTAAATTTGTAAAAGAATACAAAAATGTTCAAGTAAAACTAAAAAAAAATTATGAAAAAAAATTTCTATATTGTTGACCAAAATAAAAATTGATTAAAAATATGAAAAAAAAAATATACACTTTCTGAAGACCAAAAAATTTTATAAAATTTATTCTGAACTTTTTTTAAATTATAAATAGTAACTAAACTATTATAATTAATAATAACAGATATTATCACTTATAATCATGAGCAATAGTCAAAAATTTTCATTAATCCGCGAAAATCATCGCAAAACTTATTTTAAAAATCATAATTGAATAAATCTATATTCTTAAAAAAAAAAAGAAAAACAACACACAATTGATGAATTTCTACAATACAATAACACACTTAATGCGAAGCTCTCATTGGAAAAACTGTAACTACAAGTACAAGCACTATAGCCAGTGTACAATATAATAAAAAAGGATTAAACAATAGTTACTAAATTAGTCGCGGGCATATATAAACAATTAGATATGTCTAGCAGTATTTTCAAAACTTTTGTGCTACACACTTGTTATTAATTAAAACGTATTGCATATCATCATTTTTTTTCGCCTTTTTTCTCTTTTTATCTCTCAAATTTTCAAAACAATTTTTTTTTTTGATAATTAAGTAAAATAATTGTTTTTGTTTTTTTATGAAAAATGAAGGATTCTCGGCGCTGCCGACTGCTGGACAGACTGGAACGACCACAGGGAACTCCTCAGTTGCATCGGCTGTAGCTGCTGCAGCATTGGCAGCGCAGCAACAAACGATGATTATAAATGCTGCTGGAAAACAAATCGAGGGCCCTGAGGGCTGCAATTTATTTATTTATCATCTGCCTCAGGACTTTACGGATTTTGATCTTGCGTCCACTTTTGTACCTTTTGGTAACATGCTGTCTGCTAAAGTTGTCGTTGATCTCAAGACAAATACCAGTCGTTGCTTTGGTAATTTTTTTTTTTTTTAATTCAATATCATTTTTTTTTAATTAATTTAAATTGTATAAAAAATTTTTTTTCAAGTTAAATATTACAAAATTAAATTTTCGTAACATTTAATTAGTTTTTTTTAATTTATTCTGAAGATTAAAAAAATCTTTCAAAATCGAGTTAATTATTTAATCAGTGTAAACATTAATTTTGTGTCACTAAAAATAATAAGAAAATTAAATTTTGTCTTATATTTAAAATAATATTAAATTTTTACTAAAAATAAATTATGATAATTTTTTTGTGCTGTTTAAATTAAACAAAAATTTTGTGTAATTAAATAATGACTTTTGTTAAATTGCACTGTACTTTCTTAAATATTGATATTTTTAAAGATATCAGCTCATTTTTAAGTTACACTCATCAAGAGCTTTCACTTGAGTACCCACATGCATTTTTGATATATTTCTCATATATACATATATATAATATATATATTTTGAAGAAATAAGCTCATTCCGGTGTTGCACTCATCACGAGCTTTCATTTGAGTACCCACATGCATTATTGATATATTTTTCATATATACATATATATAAATATATAAATATATAAAAAATTGATGTGGGTACTCAAATGAAAGGTCTTGATGACTGTAATGTCGGGGTGAGCTTATATTTTTAAAAATGTCAATAGTTCACAAGATACAAGGTCATTTCTTAATTATGTATTTAAAGATAGAGAATTTTGGAATGCAGCAATAATTTTTCTCAAAATTAGAGTTTATAAAAAAAATTATTCAGCAAATTAAAATAAACTCATATCAAAAATAAAAAAAAATTTTTTTTTACTGTAATAAAATAATTAAAAAAAAAATAATGTCCTCAGGTTTTGTATCGTATGACAATCCAGCAAGTGCAGCAGCAGCTATTCAAACAATGAATGGTTTTCACATAGGCGCTAAGAGACTTAAAGTTGAACATAAACGAGCCAAAGAAGCTGCCAAACCGTATTAACAGGGTGCTAAAACAGGCGCAGTTTTGTAGGTAGACTTTTGTATATAATTTTTTTTTTATTATTAATTAATTACTCAAAAATTTATATTTTTATAAATTAATCAAACACTTTGAGATGTCAATGTCAATATAATGTACAATATTAATTATTAATTATTATTATAAATTATAATTATTAATGAACGGGAACAACGTCTAGTCAATCAGTATTCAAAATAATTTTTTTTTTACTAGTCGCGTTTTTTTGTAAAAAGTAAAAGCACACTGTCAAATTATATATCTGTGATACGCGGGACTTGTTAGTTTGTCTTTTTATTTTTATTAAGTTTATTATTATTAGTACTTTAATACTTATATATTTCTGTTTTATTTGATTTATTTAAATGGACGACTTAAATCGTTATCGTGGCTGTATTGTTAATCGTTGCTACAGTTGTAATGTGTGTATGTTAACTTTGCTTGTAGGTATAATTATTATTTATTATTTATTTATTATCATACATTATTTGTAAAGCCGCGCGGTTTATTTTTTAACAGCGACTAATTTTTTTTTTTTTTATTATTATTACTATCACGGACGCGATAGAAGATTATTAGATTTTATAGAAGATTTAATTATGAATAAATTTAATCAAAAAAAAAATTTTTTTTTTAATTATTTAAAAATTTAAAGCCTTTTTTTTAAAAAAAAAATATTTAATTAATTTTGAAAAAATTTTTATTTAACTGATAATAAATTTTATTCAATAAAAAAAATTATTTAAAAATTTTTAATTAAGAAAAAATGTTAATTTAACTGATAATAAATTTTATTCAATAAAAAAAATTATTTAAAAATTTTTAATTAAGAAAAAATGTTAATTTAACTGATAATAAATTTTATTCAATAAAAAAAATTATTTAAAAATTTTTAATTAAGAAAAAATGTTAATTTAACTGATAATAAATTTTATTCAATAAAAAAAATTATTTAAAAATTTTTAATTAAGAAAAAATGTTAATTTAACTGATAATAAATTTTATTCAATAAAAAAAATTATTTAAAAATTTTTAATTAAGAAAAAATTTTTAATTAACTGATAATAAATTTTATTCAATAAAAAAAATTATTTAAAAATTTTTAATTAAGAAAAAATTTTTAATTAACTGATAATAAATTTTATTCAATAAAAAAAATTATTTAAAAATTTTTAATTAAGAAAAAATTTTTAATTAACTGATAATAAATTTTATTCAATAAAAAAAATTATTTAAAAATTTTTAATTAAGAAAAAATTTTTAATTAACTGATAATAAATTTTATTCAATAAAAAAAATTATTTAAAAATTTTTAATTAAGAAAAAATGTTAATTTAACTGATAATAAATTTTATTCAATAAAAAAAATTATTTAAAAATTTTTAATTAAGAAAAAATTTTTAATTAACTGATAATAAATTTTATTCAATAAAAAAAATTATTTAAAAATTTTTAATTAAGAAAAAATTTTTAATTAACTGATAATAAATTTTATTCAATAAAAAAAATTATTTAAAAATTTTTAATTAAGAAAAAATTTTTAATTAACTGATAATAAATTTTATTCAATAAAAAAAATTATTTAAAAATTTTTAATTAAGAAAAAATTTTTAATTAACTGATAATAAATTTTATTCAATAAAAAAAATTATTTAAAAATTTTTAATTAAGAAAAAATGTTAATTTAACTGATAATAAATTTTATTCAATAAAAAAAATTATTTAAAAATTTTTAATTAAGAAAAAATTTTTAATTAACTGATAATAAATTTTATTCAATAAAAAAAATTATTTAAAAATTTTTAATTAAGAAAAAATTTTTAATTAACTGATAATAAATTTTATTCAATAAAAAAAATTATTTAAAAATTTTTAATTAAGAAAAAATTTTTAATTAACTGATAATAAATTTTATTCAATAAAAAAAATTATTTAAAAATTTTTAATTAAGAAAAAATTTTTAATTAACTGATAATAAATTTTATTCAATAAAAAAAATTATTTAAAAATTTTTAATTAAGAAAAAATGTTAATTTAACTGATAATAAATTTTATTCAATAAAAGAAATACCAAAGACTTGATAGCACGATTGATTTGTGTGATACAATAAATAACGCACTTTGACTTAAAAAGATACAAATAAATATTAAATAAATAAATAAATAAAATAAAATAAAAATAAACCCCTCCCTATATCCAAGCACAAATTAATTGATAAAGTAATAAATTAATTTGTCAGTAGCTTGGGGAAAGTATTACATAATAGTTAATTAAACTTATTAAAGTAAAAATTTATTAATTCATGTAATATTTTTTTTTTGTTTGTTATTATTATTACTATTAACTTTATTGACATTGTTTCATTTTTGTTTATTGTTTAAAACAAAATATGTTTGTAGACTTAAGTGTCCAAAGTTTAGCATTTTAATATATGCGTCCATGTATTAATTCAATTATGTTTAGTTTTGTTATTAGATCATTTTGTTTTATTTGTTATTATGATTATTATTATTATTTTTATTATAAGACACCTTGTAAGATTTAGTGCTCGTGGTTACTTTGTGAAACTTGTGATATCTGATAACGATTTTCTTAAATCTTAAAAATAAATATTTAATATAAGGATATTTATTTGCTGAGTACTTAAAAAACTTTTCGCAAAATATCTGATCAATTTTAGGGTGCATATATGGTGTTAGAGCCGTATCTGATAAGTATATGACAAAGATATTTTAAATGAATGTTAGTTAGTCGAGTAATAATTATCTTGTATATGATTTCAAGGGTTTTAAACCGAGGATGTTTATATCACTACTTTTAGATGCATTTTAATGGATAGAGTGAATTTTTATTTTTAATGAGTCATATAATAGATATTTTGTATCTGATTCATATTTTTATTGTATCGTATATTTATATGATAATCTGCCAAAGTATATCAATTAATACTTATCATCTTATATG
>JZSA01007807.1:0-37127 GCA_000956155.1 Cotesia vestalis
ATGTAAACCTCTTATAACTTTTGTACGGCTTCACCGATTTCATCTTGCTTGGCACCATTTTTAAGTTATATAACTTTTATAAATAAAAACTCAGAGGCTTTTAATCTGGCGTTTTTCATTCAATTATTACCAACTTTATGTTCCTTACTCGTATCAGTTGAGCAGGGTCCTCATTCTTTAGGAAATTAATTGATTAAAAAAAAAAAGAAATAATAATTAAGTAATTTCTTAGAGCGTATTTTTTATTTTTTTTAATATCGGCGCTCGTTTTTCTTGTCATATTCCCACGCAGTTTAAAAAAATCTTGCTTGATCAAGTGGTGCCATAGTTTTCACGTGACAGAAATAAGAAAGGTCGTTTGTTTTTGTACGTGTGTATAGTAGTGAATTTTAATAAAAATTAAATTAAAAAAAAAATGCGTAAACTAGGCTACTGAAATGAAATACGGACCCAGTTGATCGCATTCTTAATCTAATAAAAAAAGCCCGGTCTCGAAATATCAATTTCTTCGGGAGTAATCGTTGGTACATCCAAAATGGGGTGACATCAGGACGTCCACGTAAAATTTTTTTCGAAAGGTTCTTTTTTTTCAAAATAGCAACATGAAATAATTTTAGAAAGTAAAAGATGGCTTAATTTAAGTGTTTTCTCGATGTACATCTACTTATATTATTGTATAAGTGCAATATCGTTGTAATAGAGGCATTTAAAGATCGCAAAATTGCTTGATCTTCACGAATCGACTGTGAAGCACAACCTCACGCGCTTCGCGCTATAAGGCGTGCAATATCAAAATTCTACGAATAGTTGCTTAAATTTAAGATCATTTTGTGAAAATGATTTCCCAAAAATATACGGAATTCAACTTTTTATAAAAATAATAACAATTTTTTAACACCCACAACTAGTAAACAAACCGGCCGATTTTGCACATCTTCGAACTTGATGTCAGTATTGATCCACACAATAAGCCGACAAAATTCCATAAAGATCAGTGGAGAACAATGGGCGCAATCTTGCTGCCATGGCGCGTTATATCAAATATTTATATACATACATAAATCTTTGAGCCAATGACATTTTTCGACAATACTCGATAAAATGAAACATATGATGACAAAATTGTCATAACATTACGACATGTGACTGGCTCGGCTGCCCAACTCTAAAACACAATAACTGGAAAATTTTTATACTTTTTTTTGTAATACTGCTGCATTTTTTAGAACTTTTAGACCTTCATTTTAAGTATATTCTATTTAAAATATTTATATTCAAGTATTTTCTATTCACAAAACAAATTTTTCATCAATTTGCCGGGCAAACTTTTTTTTAATAAGAAAAATTGAGAAAAATTTTTAAATGTTACTTACTGTGTTTTGAAATTGGGTAGCCGGGCTACAATACATATATTTGTAAATAAATCTACCTAAAAATTAGTAGCGAACGTCAGGCAGAGGCACTAGGCGACTGTCACTTATTCTTTTTTATTAATTGCAATTATTGGAGTAATTTTAAATTTAAAATCATTACCAAGGCTCAGACAGAGGCACCGGATGTTACTTACACAGTTTTATAATTTATTTCGAATTTTTGGAGTAATTATAAATTATAATTTAGAAGCGAGGGTCAGGCAGAGGCACTGGTCGGCCATGATTGAATTTTGAGTTTTATTAGGAATCATTGAAATAATTCTCATCTAAAAAATCATTAGCAAGGCTCAGGCAGAGGCACTGGGCTGCAGTTAAAAATTTTTCTCATTAATTTAGAATTATTGGAATAATTTTTCATTACAAATCAGTACCGAGGGTCAGGCAGAGGCACTAGTCAGCAGTTACAGTATTTTTTTTTTATTTTGAATTGTTAAAGTAATTTTTAATTGTAAAATTAGTAGCGAGGTTCAATTACAAGCACTCGGCGGCTGTGACTGAATTTATATTTTCATTCGAAATTATTGGAGTAAATTTTAATTGAAAAGTTATTAGCGAGGGTCAGGCACAGCCACCAGGTGACTTAATTTTTGGCTTTGACTAAATGTTTATTATTGTTTACAATTATTGGAGTAATTTATTATTGAAAAATTAGTAGCGAGGTTTATTTGGATGCACTAGGCGGCAGTTACAAGATTCTTTCAAAACTAGACGAATAATAGCTTAAATTGTAGGTCATTTAATCAAGTTTGCGATCAATTTAATAAATTTTATCTATCTTTCAAATGTGGAAAATTATTTCCATAAAATATGCCAAATTGAAATTAAAAAAAAAAAAAAAATTTTCGAACACCCACAACTCGTAAATCAACCGCTAGATTTTCCTCATCTTTGAACTTGATGTGAGTATTGATACACATAATGAGCCCACAAAATTCTATAAAGACCGGTGGAGAACTGTGGGCGCAATCTTGCTGATATAACGCGTTCTATCACATATTTATATACATACATAAATCTTTGAGCCAATGACATTTTTCGACATTACCCGATAAAATCTAACATATGATGACAAAATTTTCTTACAATTACGACGATGCCGGCTACAATAGATTTGTAAATAAATCAACGTAAAAACGTAATTCAGTTCGCTAATTCTTATAAATAAAGACTCACAGACTTGCGAAAGTATGTTAACGTTTATTTTTTAAGTAATTAATTGTTTATCAATTTTTTTTCTTTGGTAAAACCACGGTTATATTTTGTTTAAATACTTCAGTATTTTTAATTACTGGTCGACCACGTGTCGGCTGTTGGAGTTCATTCATTGGTTTTTCTGTCAATGTCTCCAACAAATTATGATCATCTTTCTAAAAAAAGAAAAGGATTACAATTGTTGAATTTTTCTGAAAGGTAGTACTTGAAAAAATGTAAGAGGGGAAATACGTGTAGAACAACGTTCTCATGCTGATTTTTATTAATTTTTTGAAGGTATGAAAAATGAATGTTATTTATTGAAACTATCAAGTTATTTTACACATCTGTTGATGAGTATTTTTTTTAACAAATCAACCCAATAACCTGATAGTTGTAATAAATAACATTAATTTTTTTAATTTTAAAAAATTAATGAAAATCAGCATGGAAACATCCTTCTACACGTATTTCCTCCCCTTAATATATTGAAAATTATTTGCTTTTTAATGAAGTTCGAGCGTAACTAATGAGTCAAAATAATGTAAAAAATTTTTTTTTTTATTTTAGTCTTCCCAATATTCGTCAAAATTCTTTCTGTTAATTTAAAATAATTGATACAATTTAATAATTGATGATTTTTAGTTATTTCATCAAAAGTTATAGAATGACTTTGATATTTATTACTTTCTGTGTTAAATAAACAGATTTGGCAATAGCGCGTTTGATTATACTCATTACAGAGACGTGTACGACAGTGTGAGTTAAACATTTCTCTCTCTGTAACTATATTTCTATCCTTTTATTTTTTATTACCTGTTGACGCAACGTTGTCAAATCTTTATTCCAATAAATAGCCGACGATAAACGAGTTAAAAACATAAAATTTAACTTTCAATATTTCTAAAATTACATCGGTAATGTATTATTATTAAATTTTTTTTAAATTTTGTAATAATCCAAGCTTCACGTGTGTAGTTTTTCATTCCTTTCAGTTGTGAGGTTAATATTGAAAAAAATAAATAAAGTCTCGACAAAAATTTGTCCGCCATAGGAACCCGTGTATAAGTTGATAAAATATGTGATTTTTTAAATTTAATATCTAAGTAACTAAACGGTGAATCTTTTCAAAATTTTCGGTGAATCTTTTCAAAATTACGTATTTATTTATAGGTATAATTAATTTCAAATCTCAAAGTTGGAAATTTTTTTTTACATTAGATTCGTTCGAACTCCCTTAATATTTTTTTTTTTTACTTCTCCAAAGATTTCTTCACTCCCTTCTTCACTCTCTCCATGGCCTTCTTCTTCATCTGAACTGCCGTATTCTCCTTCGTCGTCCGTACATTCATATCCTCCTTCGTCGTCCCTGTATCCGCTTTTTGTCCCGTTGATCATTTCATACTCGTCTCCTTTTTCTCCTTTCCATACTCTTATCATTTTCACTTTTGTCCAAGGTCTTCTTTTCTTTTTTTGTTGTTGTATGGTGTGGTTTGTCCCTGATAAATCATTTTTTTACGGTCATTATCTTCCCAGGAAAAAAAATTTATATATAATTGCATATACTCATATATAATTATATATTATTTATATGTAATTATATATTATTAATATATAATTATATATAATCATATAAAATTATATATCATTGTATGTGATTTAATATAATTATTTAAAAAAAGCTGCATCTAATTGTATATTATTATATATAATAATATATGATCATATACAATTATATGAAATTATATATTATTATATACAATCATATATAATTGTACATCAATTTTTTTACTCCAATGGGTATTTCGTGATTACTTATGAAATATTATCTTTTTGAATGTAAGAGTCTGTTACTGGAATGATTAATAATATTTTAATGTATAGTATTTTGCGGATGAAATAATATAAACTATATTAACTTATAAAAAATTAAATTTCACAAAAATTTATAGTTTCGTCAAGTTTAAAAATTGTTACCCAGGCCCTCAGCAATATATAGTTCAATATACTAAACAAATAACTCCATCAAAATTTGAGCTGTTAATTCTTATTCTATCTCTATTATTTTCTTAATTTTTAAATAATTACAAACTCTAAAGCAACAGAGCACCTTACAAATTTCTGGCCTACGGTTGTAATATACTATTCCTCCCAAATAAATATTTATTGAATGTTAAAACATCCCTGATTACAAAAAAAGTATTGAAAAGTATAGAAAAAGTATTGAATTATACAAACTGTATATTTATATATATATATACAATATAGATATAAAGTTGCATAGGTTCAATACTTTTTTTTAATCAGGGATAAACACCCCCTTATGACACCCTAATGACTACCCTTGACTTTTAAAAATTCATTGTTCCGTGTGTAATAAAAAGATCACGCTAATTTTTGCTCAGAATCTTTGTTTTGAGATCTTAAAACTATTAAAAAAATTTAAACCCATTCCGACTTCCGGAACACCCCCTAATGACTACCCTTCTTTTTAAAAAATTAATAATTCCGTGTCTATTAAAAAGATCACGCCAATTATTGTTGAGAATTTTTGTTTTAGGGTCATTATTGTATAAAAAAAATTTGAACCTTTTCCGACTTCCGGAACACCCTCTTATGACCCCCTGATGATTACCCTTAATTGTTAAAAATTCATAATCCCGTGTCTAATAGAAAGATCACGCCAATTTTTGCTGAAAATCTTTGTTTTGGGGTGTTAAAACTATTAAAAAAAATTTGAACCCTCTCCGACTTCCGGAACACCCCCTTATGACACCCTAATGACTACCTAAAATTCTACAAACTACAGTGTAATATTCTACACACAGATTTTAACACTCTACACAGTCACAACAAATTTTTTACTCTGTACAATTTCATAACTTACAAAATTCATAATCCTTGCATTGGGCACAAAGCTGGACGAAGTCTAAGGGTGAGCACAGGCCTTCTTCGTATTTAGAACAGTGCTGTCGCAGAATGGATTGCTCAGCTTTCTGCTCTCTTCTTATTTTTTGCCCCTTTTTCAATGACAAGAACGCATCCATCTCACTTACTTCCCGTTCTTGAAATACTTTTAGCTTCTCTATAAGTTTAATAAAATGTAATATACTTTTTGTTTTATTTTTTTATATAATATTTAACTTCCCGCTAAGAAAATCATAAATTTCTAAAAATTTGTAAGTTATTGTTTTCACCCTGTTTTTGAAAAATCGAGTTTTCATCAAATCTTCACGTTTTCAGGTCATAGAAACCTTTTCTAAGTATTATAGCAGTGATGCCTGTATGGCCGTATGTGTGTGTGTCAAAAAACTGCGTCGAATGCCGACAAGTACGTGAAAATTGGTTAATTTATTCAAAAATCGCAGTTTAAGAATTTAAAAATCAATGTTATATGAAACTCTATGTTGATTTTTGAACTCAAACATCTCAAAAGCATAGAGAATTTATTTTTTTAATGACAGCAATTTAAAAATTACACTAAAATTATATTTTTTGTCCGCAGAGCTGAAAAACTATGTAATATACGATATTCTGAGAGCTTAGAAACTGAATTAGCGGGAAGTTACTGCCGTAATTAAGAAATCTCTTATGAAATGATTTAAAACAATTTGAAAAAATTTAAAAGCATCTGATTTTAATAGTATATCACTGTAAAAAATTTCGGTGTAAAGTTAGACCCAGAGACTTTTACACCGCCGTCTAAGTGTGAAATGTCGGTGTAAAATTTCCTCCGTGTGAAATTTTCACTCGTGTAAATTTAACACGGTGTAATTTACTGTTTTACACTATTCCGTGTTATTATTTTTAACTTTGAAAATTTAACAACTATTACTAGCAACCTTGCAGTCTCTATGTGACTCCCGTGACTTGTGAACTATAAATAAATATAATTTTGCTTTCGTAAATAATGACTTTTCTTAAATTGCACTGTACTTTTTTAACTATTGACGTTATTAAAGATATAAGCTCATTCCGATGTTACACTCATCAATACCTTCCATTTGAGTACCCACATCAATTTTTTATATATTTATATATATTATATATATGTATATATGAAAAATATATCAAAATGCATGTGGGTACTCAAATGAAAGGTCTCGATGAGTGTAACATCGGGATGAGCTTATATCTTTAAAAATGGTAATAGTTCACAGGATACAAGGTCATTTCTTAATTATGTATCTAGAGATGAAGCATTTTTGAATGCAGTCTAAATACGTATCATCATAAATTGAAAAGGCACAAATTCAAGTCACGACCTTTGCAATAACACTAAATTCCATTAAAAAAAAAGCCGATTTTATCATATGGCTATTCTAGAGACAAAATTTTTCTTATTTTCTTAATAATCTAGATTATCAAAAATAATTCTGATAGTTTTTTTAATGATAGAAATAAAAATAAAAATTTTTATTTCAACGGAAAATTAAAAATATTTTTATTAAAATAATAATATAAAATAACGAAATAATAAAAAAAAATTTCAGAGTGGATCAAAACTCGCACCAGTATCAGAAGCCGAAGTCCGTGCAGCATTTACAGCGCGACTAGGTATGCCATTAACAGGACAAATGTTACCTGGAACCCTGCCATTTTATCCATCACTAACCGTAATTGAGGGCGAGCCGTCATATATTCACAAACAAATGCAAAATTTGGAACAGCAAGGAAGCCGACAGCATACAGTATATCATAATTCCCCAATAACGGACACTCAAGTAGCTCACGCAAGACTTCATAAGGCTGGTCACCGGCCTTTAGGTAGTATGTTCACTCTTCATTCTCACCTTCGTTCGTGTCAACTCTTGGAAGACAGATAAAACCACTGAGACAGAGACACCACCAACCACAAAAATAACTACTCTTATTATTTAACTACTATCTCTTAAAATAATTCAAATCTTCCAAGACCCTACACCCGCGTAATCCAGTCTCTCGGCAGAATTACCGACGACTAACCCCCCGATCTCTGTCCAACAGGTAGAACACAGTCAGCGCCTCTACCTCTGGGCCACCCGATGCTCCAGGGTGGGATAATACCGCCCCCGACAACTCACTACGAAGAATACCTCGCGGAGAAGCAGCTCCATGAACAGCAGCAGGCTCACAATTATCTCAAGCAGCAGATCCGCCAGACAGTCCTGACCCGGGTGGTCTCGCGCAGCGGAGGCAGCCAAGCCAACCAGCTCGAGGAAGCCCCCGAGTCCGAGGAGTCCGAGGTGATAGATCTCACGGGGAAGAAAGAAGTCCAGGAGGAAAGCGAGATCTCCAAGCAGCAGCGCGACCGTGAGCAATTTCTCCAGCAGCAGCGGGACCTTATGATGCGACATACCCTCCAGGTTAACGAGAGTCCGGCCTACGTCGCCAGCAGGAACTCCCAGACCGCTCGTCCGCTCTCCAGAGCACTCTCCAGTCCACTTGTTCATCTAGGTATGACATCTTGATGTTATATCAAATTAATGATCGTAAATTTACTTCATGCCGGATTTTCTTGATAAAAATGTAAATATTGAGTATGTTTAGTTTTACTGGATACTCTTTTAATTTATAAATTTATTGTCTGGTAGTTGATGAGTTAATTAATTATAACGATTGATTATTATGTGTAACAGGACCGCAGGGTACTAGTGGGGATGTGTTTACAAGGGGATCTCCTCACCGACCCACTACCGGGCTGGCCTACGACCCGATGATGCTCAAGCACGCGTGTGTCTGTGGGGAAACGGTACGAGGTCATCCCGAACACGGGGGTCGTCTCCAGAGTGTTTGGGCTAGACTTTCTGAGACTGGGTTGCTACAACGCTGCGATCGTATTCGATCGCGAAAAGCTACGCTAGAAGAAATTCAAACCTGCCATAGTGAAGCTCATACACTTTTATTTGGTAAGATTTAAAATTTTTTTTTGTAAGATCAATATGTGGCCATATATGGCCATATGAGCATATACGAAGCTCTATATGGCCATATCTATTTATATAAAGCCATAGTGCGATTTTCACACCGTCTGTGTTAAAAATTTTTACACCAAATCATTTACACCACACCGAGTCCAAAAAATTTTTTACAGTGTAAATTTAAATTTCACATGAAGATAATAATTTCAAATCATTTTTATAAATCAGGGTGCGATGATCTGATGGTAACTTACGTAAAAACTGTCTGGCGGTTAAATTCGATCCAAAATATGAATTAAGTGTCCTATTTTTGGACTCAGAACCATTATTTGTTCTACGTTGCACGTTCCATTGGGACCATTCAGTTGGAGGTCGAGCCTTCAACCATTGCCGCACAAAATAGATAAAAAATCGATGAAGTCGTAAGTAAACCGTTGGATCATCAATACAATTAACGATATTTCTAAAAGTAGGCACTATATCCTCTGGCTTCAAAAATGCCAATGCCATAATTAATTTTAATGCTGTGAGCACTTCTCCACTAATTTGCAGTTCCTCAGGAGTAGTTTTTTTAGTATTTTTTTTGAGGGCTCCATTTTTTTTAGCATTTTTTATTATAGCCTATAAGAAACATTTAATATTTTTTATATTTTTAAATTTAAATTCAAATTATCATAAATACTTGATACAATAAATATTTATAATTGATCAACATTTGTAGATACTTTAGAAAAGCAGCGCCACCTACTTCAGCTGAGAAAATTATTTTCTCAGTTTGAGAAAATTTTTCCCTTCAATATTTGATACCCATTTTATATTATTTTAGCGTGCTATTATAAATTTTGAATGAAGACAAATGATTAAACATTATTGTATCTTCCCATTTGATATGTTAACCAATAAAAATATTAATGAAAATTTACTATCAAGATATTTAATTTTTAAGAGCAAGAGAGAAATGTTCTGAAGGCAAGAAAATTTACTTCTATCAAGAACAAAATTTTTTGGAGCAAGAGGCTGAATTTTCTTAAAACAAGAAGATTCTCTTAACTTCAATAAATTTTCTTGGATCGAGAATTAATGTTGTAGGAATAAGGGAAATGACTTGTGTGAAAATGAAATTTTTTTTTCGTTCAAGAAAAAAATTAGGAAGAAAAATATTTTCTTGGCTCAAGTGAACCTTTTTTTCTGTGTAGGTATGTGGGTCAGTGAAGTAAAGTATCCGAATAAAAAAAGTTTCACTGAAAAGAATCGCGACAAGTCCACATTCATTACATTCATTTCTGTAAAATAACTTCTTAAAGTAGTACTAACGTTACCACAAGAGTCAAATCCCAAAGCCTAACCTTATTTGATTAACGTAGTAGATTTCAAACATGTGAAAAAGTTAATAAAAATTAAATTGAAAATTGGAAAGTATTCATTATTAAATACACGAAAATTTGTAAATTGCGTTAAAAGTCAAAAAACTTTGCTATGATTATGTACATTACGTGCGCTGAAAAGCATATTTTTTTAATTCTTAAATTTACAAAAAATGATTTTTTTTTCATTTTTTCAATAAATTTTTTCAAAAAATGACTAGCAATGATTAGTCTACAAAATATTTTATGAAAATAATATAACAATACGTTAAAATATATTAGAAGCTCATAGGTTATTAAAGCATTGTAGTACTTGAAAATATATATATGTATATATATGCCTTACTTGGCAAAAATGAAAGTGACAGTTTCGAATTACTACTGATGGAAGAATTTTTTGCAAAGCATTGCGGGTTGCCAATTCAAAATCCGTGTGGATTATTGGAGTTATTGTTTTCAGGAGGGGAAAACAAAAATCAGCAATTTCCCGAAAGACAGCTTCGTAGGCTTCGGTAGTTTTTCTTTCCATCATGACATAAATGAGAGGGATTGTCTAGAATTCATTTAATATAAAAGAAAAATGTTATTAAACTTCGCAAAAAATTTAAAGATCACCTTACTGTAAAACTATCGGTAGGTTCCACCCCCCTGATGAAAATTAGTATCAATATAACTAGTTTAACATCTTTAATCTAGCAGAAATTCCCCAGAGCATTTAAAGGATTAAGAACCACCCTAAAAACCCACCCCCTCATCAGAAAATTGTTTAAATTTATATAATTCAGGCTCAAATCAATTTAAAAGCTATCCAAAAATATTTATTTATTTTTAACTTCCCGGTAAAAATTTTTTTTTATTTATTGTAATTATTGGAATAATTTTTAATGAGAAATCATTAGCATAGTTCAGGCAGAGCCACTGGGCGGCAGTTACAGATTTTTTTTTATTTATTTCGAATTATTGGAGTAATTTTAAATTATATATCAGTAGTGAGGGTCAGGCAGAGACACTGGTCGGCCATGATTGAATTTAGAATTTTACTTGCAATTATTGCAATAATTTTCAATTGAAAAATCATTACCAAGACTTAGGCAGAAGCACGGGGCAGCAGTAAAAGAATTTTCTTATGAATTTGTAAGAAATTACAAAAATTCTTCATTACAAACTAGTAGGAAGGGTCAGTCAGAGCCACTGGTCGGCCATGATTGAATTTTGAATTTTACTTGCAATTATTGCAATAATTTTCAATTGAAAAATCATTACCAAGACTTAGGCAGAAGCACGGGGCAGCAGTAAAAGAATTTTCTTATGAATTTGTAAGAAATTACAAAAATTCTTCATTACAAACTAGTAGGAAGGGTCAGTCAGAGCCACTGGTCGGCCATGATTGAATTTTTATTTTTATTTCAAATTATTGAAGTAATTTTTAATAAAAAATTCAGTAACAAGGCTTAGACAAAGGCACTGGGCAGCAGTAAAAGATTTTTCTTATTTATTTATAAGGAATTGGAATAACTTTTTTATTAGAAACTAGTATAAGGGTCAGGCAGCGGCACTGGTCAGCCATGATTAAATTTTGAGTTTTATTTTGAGTCATTGAAATAATTTTCAACTGAAAAATCATTAGCAAGGCTCAGGCAGAGGCACTGGGTGGCAGTTACAGAGTTTTTTGTTTATTTAGAATTATTGGAGTAATTTAAAATTATAAATCAGTAGTGAGAGTCAGGCAAAGGCACTGATCGACCATGATTGAATTGTGATCTTTATTTGAAATTATTAAAATATTTTGTAATGAAAAATTCAGTAACAAGGCTCAGGCAGAGGCACTGGGCAGCAGTAAAAGAATTTTCTAATTTTTATGTAATTATTAGAATAATTTTTAACTAGAAACTTGTAGCGAGGGTCAGGCAGAGTGAATGGACCCTCTCCTATAAGAGATATTACATAATATTAAATGAGCACTTACATAATTCGACTTAAACGCCTGAAGAACCATGAGCTGTCGAAGATTAAGATTAGATGGCAAAATGTCAAAAGTTGAGTCTAAACAAAATTCTTCACTTTCACTGTGAAACTTGAAAATTTTTCTTATATAATCCGGGTCATAAAAAATAAGGGAAGTTGATCCGTCACTCGAAGAATTAACAACTCGGACGGAAAATTTTCCCCCAGTAAATGATAAAAAATTTATCCACTCGTCTTCTGTTAATGAATTACCAAATTCGAGTAGTGTTTTTGGTGTTGGTGGTAAAACTGTACTATGAACCTCTCGTAATGTTCGACATTTTTGTTCATAAGTACATTGAAGGTCAGGATATCTAGTACAAAATAATTTCATTGTACATAATTAGATTTTTAGAATTATTAATCGAATATCACAAAGTAAAAAATTTTGTGTCATTGCCTCAAAAAAGTTAGTGTTAATAATTTTTGTGTTAAATATTTAACACTTTTAGGTGTAAACTAGCTTTTACCCACGGCTTCACTTGCATGCTAGATGGCGTTGAAGTAGCAACATTTTCAGATTTTTTGACAAACTAATTTTTTATTTTTCATAAAGAATAAGTTTTTTGTTTAATAAAAAGTATCCTATGTTACTTGTAACAACTCCAAGAAAATATGTACAAAGTTTCATGATTAGTTAAGTAGTTTTCACGTGAAAGCGTAACAAACGAACTTACATTCACATTTATAATATTATATAGTAGGGATTTAACATTTATTCTGTGAAATAAACATAAAAAAATGTTAAATATTTAACATAAAAATTTTTATCACAAAATTCTTGCACGCAATGACGCAAAATTTTTTACGGTGCATTAATAATTCAATACTATGAAATATACGTCCATATACTGATACAAAAATTGAACTTGACTGAATAACAAGAATCTTCAACGAAGAACATCATTTTGTAAAAATAAAAAATTCTTAAACCAATAACATTTTCTTGTACCAAAAATTATATCTTGACTCAACGATGTTTTCTCTTAACTGAACAAACTAATGTTATTAAAAATGCACTGATAGAAGGATTTATGAGTTATTAATAATTAAATTTATTTCAAGACAATAATTTAATTTATTAAATATTAACAAATATTTTTTAACATTTAATAAATATTTATTTTGGAAGAAAGTACATTTATTAATAGTAAATATTAATAAGTATTTATTAGTAGTTAACAAATATTTATTAACAGTTAATAAATATTTTATTCAGTGAATTTGTTTCGCTTGCAATGTCATATGATATGAAGATTGTTTATAAACGAAAGTAATCTTTATAAATTATTTGCATTAATTATATTACATTATAATAACCTTTGCTGTAAAATACCGAATTCTATCACAGCTCATAATAATCTTTTATATTTTTGAATATTAAAAAGGTTAATTTATTTGGTGAATTAAATTATTGTCATGTATTCCAGCTATAGGGTTATAAAAAATGTTAAAAAAAAATTGTTATTTTTGCTTTTTATTTAAATTAAATATTTGTTAACAATTAAAAAATATTCATTAACCATTAACAAATATTTATTAATAGTTAATAAATTGTACTTAATAAATGTGTTGTATCGGACCGAGTACAAATAAAATAAGTTTATGTTTTTTTATGACCTTATATATTTTTTTTTTCTCTAATTTTGTATTAGTCATAGTTTAACGTTTATCTGAGATTGAAACGATATCCTCAAAGGTTTCAAATTTCAAATTTTATAAATTCTGAGAAGTTTTTTATTTGTTTCAACAAATTCGAAAGTACCCTAAGTACACAGACCGGAGTAATAAAAATTATCTCCCGCTGAGAACCAGATAAGAGTGCAACGTTTCAACTCAGATATACGTTAAAGCATACTTCCTTTAGTAATAATTTTTTTTTTTAAATAGAAATTTAAGAAAATCTTAAAGAGAACTATTAGATTTATATTCTAACGGTTACAATTTCAACATATTTTTTTTGTTATTATCTTAAAAGGAAAGATGTTTTTTTACATGTTATATTTAAACTTGAATATTATTCACAAAATTCAAAATAAACCTAACAGCAAATAATTGCTATTATTGTAATTACCTGTAATAATTATAATAATTACTTATAATTATTATCATTATAATTACTTATAACAATCATTAATAACTATTCTGAATCTCAATTAACAAATATTTTTACGAACTTAGGAATTAACGGCCAATAAATAACTTAAATAATTAAATGTTTAAGGAAATTAAAATTTAACAAAAAAAAATTTAAACAAAATAAAATGTTAACGAAATTATTATAAGTACGGGACCTACGTGGAGGGAATGGTGCGACTCCTGAAGTGAAGGGACTCATGAGAAGGGGAAATTCTAAACTAGACGAGGGCTAATTGGCTTAGAGTTTCCCCGACTTAAAAAAAATCACGCCCAGGTTTTTCCGAGAGGACCCAACAGAGTAAAAGAATTTTTTTCTTAAAGTCAGTCGTTTTCTGAAATTTGGAAGTGAGTGTTCTACTCTCCCAGTTATAGTAATTTCCCTCTTGTTTCTTCTTCTGGTGAAGTAACCTCTCGAGGAAGCCATGGCGTTTAAACTCAAGTAGGTTAAATAGGTTTTTTTTTTTAATTTTTCTTCTTTGATTGACCTTAAAATTTTTTACTTGTTCAATGTAACTGTTTTTTTTTCTTTCAATATAACCAAAATGATTTTATTTAAAGTAAATATTTTTTTTTTTTTTTTTGTTTGTTAGGATACCTTTCCCCACAGTTTAAGATCCTAAACCTATTGGTTTTAACCAGGGTTTAAAATAAAAAAATACAAAATAACAATTTTATACAATTAAATAATAATCAGTTACGTTCGACGTAACAATTTTTGGGGGCTCAACCGGGATTATAAACTGTTAGGAAATTACATTCAGGCAAAATGAATTATTACAAATACGTCAAAGTTTTATACCGTTAAAATGCGAAAAATTTTGAAAAATTATCAATATTAAATGTTTTCTTAGTTGTCGTATTTAAAAAAAAAAATATTTTTACATTTATTACGCTGATTTTGATTTGTTTTACAATGCAAACGACTCTGAAATTATCGATCGAATTTTGAAATTTAAAATGTGCCAACGGGACTCTAACTTGATATTTTTTTTTTTTTCTTTTTTTTGTATATACATGTATACAATTTACATTTTATTAACATTATGAAAAATTTAATTCATTAAATGAAGATTTCTTTGGATTTATGGTCCAAATGATTAAAATAACTGAAATTTTGCTGGGATTGTGCATTTTACGCTACAATTAATACCAAATCATTCAGATTGAAATAGATAATGAACTCTGTAAATTTCTACTTGAATTGTATAGAGTTAATCGTTTTACCAGGTCACTTCATGATTCAATAATAAATTTTTTTTATTTTATTCTTCCTAAAATATTTTGAATATAAGAACCTAAAAAATATTAGAAAATGTTAAATGTCTGATGACAAGAAATATTCTCTTAGAAGTCAAGGGGATCAGAATCTTTTGTCAGGATTAGATCCGCCTAAACGGAAATCTCGTAATTTTACGTTCCTGGACTCAGGGTTGGGAACTTCAGGATTGCCTGGAATTTCCGACGACGAAAGTCCTGAAAATTCGCGCTCAGTCACTCCTGTCGTCGTTGATCAAGCCCCTCAAGTCGAAAATCCAGAAAATAATCCAGCTCCTCCAGAAATCATCCCTCCGGTTGTCAATCCAGTTGTCCCAGTTGCGAATCAAATAGATAATAATCAAATCGTGTTAGATAACGAAGGCGAAATGGCGCTACCTACTAATCAGAACATTTCGCTAAACGACGCGTTAGTCTGTGTTCCTCGGTTTGAAGGACTCCCGAGCGATCTGATAGATTTTTCCACATGCTGTCGCGATGCTAAAGGGATGCTTCCTGAGGCCGCGGAAAGTAACTTAACTAAATTAATATACGCTAGTAAATTGGGTACAAATGTTAAAGATGCTCTTAGTAACAATATACCGAACACAGTAGATGATTTGATTAAAGCATTAAAAAAGGTTTACCTTTATGACAAAACCTTGTTTCAATTACAAGGGGAATTAGGGCGTATATATCAGGGTGACAAAGAATCCGTTATTGAATATATAAATCGATTAAGGAAAAAGGGTACGGAAATCGTAGAATGTTATAAAAGTCAAAATCCGGAAGCAACCCGTGAAGCAGAGACAGCATATAAAAATAACATAGACGCCTCTGTCGCAGAATGTTTTATTCAAAATCTCAAAAATGAAATCGATCAAAGAATGCCCACCTGTGCAACAGCAGAAGCGGCAATCGCTGAAGCTTTAAAAATAGAAAAGAAACTAAATGCTCGGAAAGATTTGAGGAATAGTTCGGGTACGGTATCCACTGATGATGGGAAAAAGAAGGCTAATAACAAACCAATAAACTTTGCGACTAACAATACAACTAACAATTCAAAATCCAATAATAAACCTAATAACACCCACTCTAACCAACCCAACCAAAACAATAATTCTAATAACATTAACAATAATGTTGCAAACAATAAAAATAATGATAACTTTAATCAAGTTAATAATAATCAAATTAATCAAGTTCCAATAAATAATAATCAAAAACATGATGTCATTTGTTATAAATGCGGAATTCCTGGACATACCACGAGGACTTGTCCTCAGAGTAAATGTCAAGTTTGCGATAATTTAGGACATACAGCGAAAGCTTGTCCTCAAATAATAGGAAATCATCAAATTAAACAGAATAATTCAATAACGATAAAATGTCAACTATGTGGTGCTCGTGGACATTCGGCCAAAAATTGCCCTTCTATCCAAACTCAGTTAAAAGTAAATGCCTCTTCTTCTTCCTCTCAATATTGTAGTTACCATAACAGCAAAAGTCATAGCGATGAGAATTGTAACACTTTGAAAGCTATAAAACTCACGCAGGGAAACCAATCGGGGTTCAATTCCACGGGCGCGGGAATGAACAATTACTCGGCGCGCCCTGTCAATTTAGTCAACTCAGTCCAGGAAGTCACCTTGGACGACAATCTTGCATAATGACTGTAGAAATAAAAAAGGATTGGGACGATTTACCCTATGCGATTGTGGGAAAATCGGACCATGGCGAAGACATTATCATGATGTTAGATTCTGGAGCTTCTCCAAATTTAATTAAGAAAAAATATTTAAATCCACGTTTGAAATTAGATACTAACGATATATTAGAATTACATGGTATAGCAGACGTACCCATACCTACTTTGGGTAGTATACGTTTAAGATTATTTGGGAAAGAGACGGTCTGTCATGTTGTATCTGATAGTATGGCAATTCCTCATGCTGGTCTTATTGGTTCACAATTCTTTTCAACTCATGGAGCTAAAATAGATTACGAAAATCGAGTTTTGGAATTAGATAACATTAAACACCCTTTTTATAAAATGAATAAAATCGAAGATGGGGTTATGTACCTACCGCCTCGTTGCGAGTCAACATTTTTTGTAAAAGTTAAGAACCCAGAAGTTAAAGAAGGTTATTTCCCTCAGTTTAAAATATGTAAAGGTGTTTTCGCTGGAAATTGTATGGTACGGGTTAGCGGTGACCGAGCTTATTTACAAATTTACAATACTACCGATACAAAAGTGGCCATTAAAATTCCAACCTTGTATGTTCATGGAGTGGAGGATGTCTGGTCATCTCCTACAGCTGTTCAAGGAAATGGTTATGAAAATTTGATAGAAAATCTCGGGGTTACAAAAAGGATATATACTGTTACTAAAATTCATTTTGACGAAAGTAGATTTAAAAAATTAAAACCTCTTTTGAAATTAGACTATTTGAATGAAACAGAAAAAACCCACGTAGAAAATTTAGTAAAAAAATACTCTGATTGTTTTCAAATTCCAGACGAACCTTTGGGTTCGACTACTTATTATAAGCATAGAATTCCTACTACTTACGATGTTCCAATTTCAACCAAACAGTATCGATTACCTCATTCGTTAAAACCTGAAGTAGATAAACAGATTAAAGAGGCACTCCAAACAGGCATTATTAAGCCTTCGGAGTCACCTTACAATAGTCCTATTTGGATAGTACCAAAAAAGTCTGATTCACAAGGAAATAAACGCTGGAGACTAGTAATAGATTTTAGAAGCTTAAACGAAAGAACGATTACTGATGCATATCCTTTACCGAGTATAGTAGAAATCCTTGACCAGTTGGGAGGTTCCAGATACTTTTCTGTCTTTGATTTAGCGTCAGGTTACCACCAAATCGAAATGGATCCGAGGGATAGTTGTAAGACAGCCTTCTCCACTTCTCTAGGTCATTGGGAATTTTCCCGTATGCCCTTTGGGTTGAAGAATGCGCCTGCAACCTTCCAACGGCTGATGGATACAGTGTTAACCGGACTTCAAGGAACTTCAATGTTTGTTTACTTAGATGACATAATAGTTTTTGCGAAAGATTTAGAACAACACGAAACAAGAATTGATGAACTAATGCAAAGATTACGAAAAGCAAATTTAAAATTACAACCTGACAAATGTCATTTCCTCCGATCCGAAGTAAATTATTTAGGCCATATTATTAGCAGAGAGGGTCTCAAACCTGATCCCTCTAAATTGGAAGCTGTCAAAGAGTTTCCGATTCCCAAAAATCAGAAAAATATTCGTGAGTTCTTGGGCTTAACCGGATACTACCGGCGTTTTATTAAAAACTTTGCTAATATTTCAAAACCGTTAACTAAACTGTTAGAAAAAGATTCTGATTTTATTTGGGGAGAGGAAACCCAAGAAGCTTTTAACAAATTAAAGGAAGCCTTGTGTACCGCTCCAGTCCTCCAATACCCGGACTTCACCAAACCATTTATCATTACCACGGATGCTTCGGGTATTGCTTTGGGGGCTGTATTGTCACAGGGAGAGGTTGGGAAAGATCGGCCTATCGCGTACTATTCTAGAATATTGCGAGGAGCTGAATTAAGGTATGACACGTATGAAAAAGAAGCTCTGGCTATAGTACAGGCTGTTAAGAACTTTAGGCCGTACGTATATGGTAAACCTTTTAAAGTAATTACAGACCATAAACCGTTGGTTTGGTTTCGGACTGCTAAGGATGGAAACGCTCGCATCCTTAAGTGGCGATTGAAATTAGCAGAATATGATTATAAAGTAGATTACAAACCGGGAAAATATAATTCGAATGCAGATGCTCTATCGCGTAACCCTCCTGAGAAGGTAAATGTCGCGACTCGCGCCCAAACCAAGGCTATCGAGCGCGAAAATTTACAAAGTCAAGGGTTTCCACAACGTTTAGATAAAGTTCACGAGACAGCACACGACAGTGCTCCAGTTATAGATTGTTCGAAAGAGATAGAATCCTCTGGGGTTCGGGTGTCATCGGCTGCTGACATGCCGGACAGTCTTGAAGGAGTCCCAGGTACATGCGGACTGCCTAAGAGACGCAGGGGTAGACCGCGTAAGGTGGTAGACAACTCTGAGGACCCAGTCGAAGCAACCCGAACTGAACCTGATTTAGATTCGGAAGCTTCCCAAGTTAGCGATTCGGACACGGATGACGAAGATTCGTCAGACGCTGAATCTCATAGTTCGTTACAACAAGTAACAAAAGAAAGTAAAAGTATATTTGCAGGTCGTCTGGTGCACTTTGTGAAGGCATGGAAATCAATTACTGACGATAGCTTTGTCATCCAATGTGTTGAAGGGTACAAGATACCCTTTTCATCACCCCCTAAGCAGACCCGTCCGCCATTGGCCAAATCCTGGTCAGATCAGGAATCAAGGTGTGTTCAACTAGAGATTAATAGGCTCCTGTCGATAGGCGCGATTATAGAAGCTGAGCATGACCCAGATCAGTTTCTTTCACCATTCTTTCTAGTTCCTAAGTCCGACGGTCAACAAAGATTCATTCTGAATCTAAAAGAACTGAATACCTTCATCGACACGGAGCATTTTAAGCTCGAGGATCTCAGATCCGCATGTAACCTCTTAGAACCTGACATCTTCATGGGGACAATCGATCTTAAAGATGCGTATTTCTTGATTGCCGTTTGGAAATTTCATCGGAAATTTTTGAGGTTCTTTTTTGACGGTAGAATTTACGAATTCGTGTGCTTGCCCTTTGGTCTGTGTACATCTCCATTGGTATTTACTAAACTTTTGAAGCCAGTCATCAATTATCTTCGCCTGAAGGGTTTTCTATCGGTCGTGTATTTGGATGATTTTTTGTGCTTAGGTAATTCTATTCAGGAATGTAGCGAAAATCTTAATCAAACGGTTAGAGTACTTCAGTGGCTGGGGTTTAGTATCAACTTCGAAAAATCTAAGTTGAAACCCGAGAAGAGGTGTAAATACCTAGGTTTTATCCTAGACTCTTCTGCGATGAGGATTGAGCTTCCGCCAGAAAAAAAAAATCTCGGTTCGGGCGCAAATTAAATCGATCAAGAAGAAAGGGAAGATTAAGATTCGCGATTTCGCCAGGATTATTGGAGTAGTTGTAGCTTGTTGTCCAGCAGTTGAATATAGTCTATTACATTGTAGGCTATTTGAGAGAGCTAAAACTCAAGCCTTAGACAGAAGTGGTGGTTGTTTTGACGCGATGATGTCGGTGCCTAAGTTCACTCTGAAAGATTGGGATTGGTGGCTGAAAGCTTTGCCGACAGCCAGTAAGAAAGTGAGAAACAGCAAATATGAACTAACAATCTATTCGGACGCTTCGCTAACCGGATGGGGGGCCTTTTGTGGGGGTGAAAGTGCCAATGGCTTGTGGAACCAGGAAGAGAGAGCCCTCCATATAAACCATCTAGAGCTTAAAGCTGCCTTACTGGCCTTAAAATGTTTCGCATCAGATAGGCGTGATGCGGACATATTGCTCATGGTTGATAATACCACAACATTGGCCTATATCAATAGGATGGGTGGTGTTTGTTATGCTGCTCTTCACGAGCTGGCTTGTCAGTTTTGGAATTGGTGTGAGGATCATCAGTTGTGGGTATACGCCACGTACATTCCTTCAGAAGCAAATGTGGAAGCTGATTTCTCGTCAAGAATTGATAACTCCGATTCGGAATGGGAGTTGGCAGATTATGCATTTGAGAAGATTGTCAGAACGTTTAACGTTCTGGAGATCGACCTGTTCGCTTCCCGGATTAATGCCAAATGTGTAGTCTATTGCTCTTGGAAAAGGGACCCGGGATCTTTTGCGTTTGATGCGTTCACAATTAATTGGTCTGACTGGGTATTTTATGCCTTCCCTCCGTTCTCTATTATAACTAGAGTGATTAAAAAAATTAAGGATGACAAAGCTGAAGGTATCTTAGTGGTACCCTATTGGCCCACTCAGGTCTGGTTTCCGGCCTTCAAAAAGTTGACCATAGGTGACTGGCTTACTTTTGAAGCAAATTCTAATCTATTGGTCTCTCCTTGCAGGTCACGCCAACACCCTCTTGCGAAAAAACTTACCCTGGTTGCCGCCAGGTTATCAGCCAAGCATTGCTGATTAAAGGAACGCCAAATGAGGCAATCGAAATCTCTTTGGCTTCTCTAGAAGAATCTACACTAAAACAATACAACGGTACGCTAAAATCTTGGTGGCAATGGAATGTACAGGGTAATGAAGATCCATATGTCGTGTCAGCAGAGAAGATTTTAAAATTTTTGTCAAATAAGTTTAAAAATGGCAGTGGCTATAGTGCACTAAACTCCGCCAGAGCTGCGCTGTCATTGATATCTGGCGAAGATATAACTAATAATCGTCTAATAAGTCGATTCATAAAAGGATCCTCGAAAATTCGGCCAAGTTATCCTAAATATGAGTCCACATGGGATGTGGATCCGGTATTACGAAAGTTAGCAACGTGGTTTTCACTGACTGAATTGTCTTTGAAAAAATTAACGGAAAAACTCGTGGTTCTCTTAGCTCTAGGCACAGCCCATCGTTGCCAAACTCTGGCTTTAATCCTCATCTCGAATATCATCACTGTGGATGATGGGATTGAGATACTTATCCCGGATAAAATAAAGACATCTCGACCAGGTGCTCCACAACCGGTGTTGAAGATCCCCTTTTTCCGGGAAAAACCGGACCTGTGCATTGCAAATACTTTTAATCATTATTTGGCTGCGACTAAAGACCTCCGAGGTGATTCCAAGTCACTTTTTATCTCTTTTCATAAGCCTCACAAAGCAGTTAAGAGCGAAACAATTGCCCGTTGGATAAAGTCAACGCTGGGAGAGCTAGGAGTTGATCCAAGATTCACGGCGCACTCCACGCGCCACGCATCAACTTCTAAGGCCTATGGAAGAGGCGTCTCTATTGAAGAGATCAAAAAAGTAGCTGGTTGGTCCCGAGAGTCGACAGTTTTCGCCAAGTTTTATCACCAACCTATCATTGTCAAAAATAATAACTTTGCAAAAGCGGTGTTATCACCCAGAGTGATATCACCCCTAACCCAACAGGTTGTCTAAGACAACTACCGTTCAACTAACAACTTTTATTTCACGCTGTAATTTTTAATAAAACATTTTAACCATAAAAATGTTGCTCTAAATAGCTACCTTCGTAATCTCGAAGTGCGAGACACGAAGGATAATTGGAAGATCTTACGAGCCGGCCGAAGGCCGGCGAAGTTTGATCTAAATTATCCGAGTGTCTCGCACGAGAGATTCCCACCCGATCATTGTCTAATCCCCCAGCCCTTTCAGGTAAAATAAAAATTGTAATAGCTTTATACAAATGAGTAAGTAGCAGCGAGGCGGCGCCACGATAGGCGATTGGCGCGGTACTTTTATTTTAAATTGCTCTAAAAACTTGTGGTCCAAGACATGAAAGTAGTGATACTACCTTCGTAATCTCTCGTGCGAGACACTCGGATAATTTAGATCAAACTTCGCCGGCCTTCGGCCGGCTCGTAAGATCTTCCAATTATCCTTCGTGTCTCGCACTTCGAGATTACGAAGGTAGCTATTTAGAGCAACATTTTTATGGTTAAAATGTTTTATTAAAAATTACAGCGTGAAATAAAAGTTGTTAGTTGAACGGTAGTTGTCTTAGACAACCTGTTGGGTTAGGGGTGATATCACTCTGGGTGATAACACCGCTTTTGCAAAGTTATTATTTTTGACAATGATAGGTTGGTGATAAAACTTGGCGAAAACTGTCGACTCTCGGGACCAACCAGCTACTTTTTTGATCTCTTCAATAGAGACGCCTCTTCCATAGGCCTTAGAAGTTGATGCGTGGCGCGTGGAGTGCGCCGTGAATCTTGGATCAACTCCTAGCTCTCCCAGCGTTGACTTTATCCAACGGGCAATTGTTTCGCTCTTAACTGCTTTGTGAGGCTTATGAAAAGAGATAAAAAGTGACTTGGAATCACCTCGGAGGTCTTTAGTCGCAGCCAAATAATGATTAAAAGTATTTGCAATGCACAGGTCCGGTTTTTCCCGGAAAAAGGGGATCTTCAACACCGGTTGTGGAGCACCTGGTCGAGATGTCTTTATTTTATCCGGGATAAGTATCTCAATCCCATCATCCACAGTGATGATATTCGAGATGAGGATTAAAGCCAGAGTTTGGCAACGATGGGCTGTGCCTAGAGCTAAGAGAACCACGAGTTTTTCCGTTAATTTTTTCAAAGACAATTCAGTCAGTGAAAACCACGTTGCTAACTTTCGTAATACCGGATCCACATCCCATGTGGACTCATATTTAGGATAACTTGGCCGAATTTTCGAGGATCCTTTTATGAATCGACTTATTAGACGATTATTAGTTATATCTTCGCCAGATATCAATGACAGCGCAGCTCTGGCGGAGTTTAGTGCACTATAGCCACTGCCATTTTTAAACTTATTTGACAAAAATTTTAAAATCTTCTCTGCTGACACGACATATGGATCTTCATTACCCTGTACATTCCATTGCCACCAAGATTTTAGCGTACCGTTGTATTGTTTTAGTGTAGATTCTTCTAGAGAAGCCAAAGAGATTTCGATTGCCTCATTTGGCGTTCCTTTAATCAGCAATGCTTGGCTGATAACCTGGCGGCAACCAGGGTAAGTTTTTTCGCAAGAGGGTGTTGGCGTGACCTGCAAGGAGAGACCAATAGATTAGAATTTGCTTCAAAAGTAAGCCAGTCACCTATGGTCAACTTTTTGAAGGCCGGAAACCAGACCTGAGTGGGCCAATAGGGTACCACTAAGATACCTTCAGCTTTGTCATCCTTAATTTTTTTAATCACTCTAGTTATAATAGAGAACGGAGGGAAGGCATAAAATACCCAGTCAGACCAATTAATTGTGAACGCATCAAACGCAAAAGATCCCGGGTCCCTTTTCCAAGAGCAATAGACTACACATTTGGCATTAATCCGGGAAGCGAACAGGTCGATCTCCAGAACGTTAAACGTTCTGACAATCTTCTCAAATGCATAATCTGCCAACTCCCATTCCGAATCGGAGTTATCAATTCTTGACGAGAAATCAGCTTCCACATTTGCTTCTGAAGGAATGTACGTGGCGTATACCCACAACTGATGATCCTCACACCAATTCCAAAACTGACAAGCCAGCTCGTGAAGAGCAGCATAACAAACACCACCCATCCTACAAAGATTACGAAAGGCAAATTTAAAATTACAACCTGACAAATGTCACTTTCTCCGACCTGAAGTAAATTATTTAGGCCATATTATTAGCAGAGAAGGTCTCAAACCTGATCCCTCTAAATTGGAAGCTGTCAAAGGGTTTCCGATTCCCAAAAATCAGAAAAATATTCGTGAGTTCTTGGGTTTAACCGGATACTACCGGCGTTTCATTAAAAACTTTGCTAATATTTCCAAACCGTTAACTAAATTGTTAGAAAAAGATTCTGATTTTATTTGGGGAGAGGAAACTCAAGAAGCTTTTAACAAATTAAAGGAAGCCTTGTGTACCGCTCCAGTCCTTCAATACCCAGACTTCACCAAACCATTTATCATTACCACGGATGCTTCGGGGATTGCTTTGGGGGCTGTATTATCACAGGGAGAGGTTGGGAAAGATCGGCCTATCGCGTGCTATTCGAGAATATTGCGAGGAGCTGAATTAAGATATGACACGTATGAAAAGGAAGCTCTGGCTATAGTACAGGCTGTCAAGAATTTTGGGCCATACGTATATGGTAAACCTTTTAAAGTTATTACAGACCATAAACCGTTGGTTTGGTTTCGGACTGCTAAAGATGGAAACGCTCGCATCCTTAAGTGGCGATTGAAATTAGCAGAATATGATTATAAAGTAGAGTACAAACCGGGAAAATATAATTCGAATGCAGATGCTCTATCGCGTAATCCTCCTGAGAAAGTAAATGTCACGACTCGCGCCCAAAGCAAGACTATCGAGCGCGAAACTTTACAAAGTCAAGGATGTCCACAACGTTTAGATAAAGTTCACGAGACAGCACACGACAGTGCTCCAGTTATAGATTGTTCGAAAGAGATAGAATCCTCTGGGGTTCGGGTGTCATCGGCTGCTGACATGCCGGACAGTCTTGAAGGAGTCCCAGGTACATGCGGACTGCCTAAGAGACGCAGGGGTAGACCGCGTAAGGTGGTAGACAACTCTGAGGACCCAGTCGAAGCAACCCGAACTGAACCTGATTTAGATTCGGAAGCTTCCCAAGTTAGCGATTCGGACACGGATGACGAAGATTCGTCAGACGCTGAATCTCATAGTTCGTTACAACAAGTAACAAAAGAAAGTAGTCAACAAAATTCGTCTTCACATAAGACAAACATTGTTGTATCTAAAGAGTTATTTCAGTACCGACAGGACAATTTGGTGTATTTTCTTGATACAAACGGTTGTCCTTGCGATAACGGTTCTCAAAGTTTAAAGATGTTGGGTCAATTACCAGTTTCAAGAGTCACAGAGACGGGACAGGTCTTCTGGACTAAAATAAACAATAAAAATTATTTTGGTTTAGTAGTATTAAATACTAGCGGGGAATCCTTATTACGCATCCAAAGTAACATTGGTAAAACGTTAGTTAAATTGAAGGGTATCTTACGGGATAAGGGTTTAACCTCTTTCTCAATAGCTTCTTCTGAACACGTAGCTAACGTGCCCTGGATAGAAGTCTTCAAAATGTTGACCGACGTTTTCGTCGATCAAGAAGATCTTAAGATATTAGTCTGTTTAGGAAAAATTCGTTATGTCCCTCCTGAGGAACGTGACAAGGTATTTTACGAGGCTCATAATGCCCCTCTGGGAGGACATAAAGGTGTCTCCAAGACTTATAATAGGATTCGGCATAACTATTTCTGGGAAGGTTTGAAAGAAGACATTCAACGTCGTATTCAACAGTGTTTAAACTGTCAGTTAAGTAAATTAGTACGGGTTAAAACCCGCCAACCAATGCTCATTACCGATACCCCAGGTACTGTCTTCGAGAAGATCGCAATGGATATTGTCGGTCCTCTACCGGTTACCAAGGGTGGGAACGAGTATATTCTGACTATACAAGATTTACTGTCAAAATTTTGTATAGCGATTCCAATCAAAGATATGTTGGCTGTTACTGTCGCCGATATGTTTTTAAAACGTTTTATTTGCATTTACGGAGCACCCAAAGCTCTACTCACAGATCAGGGACGTAATTTCATTATGTGATCCAAAAGTGAACTCGACTAGAGCAGAAGCGCGCATGCGCGAGCGTGAAAAAGAATTTGTCGACACTTAGGAATTTTTTTTTGTTATTATAATAAAGAGGATCGAGGACGATCCACCATTCCAACACACGCTTAATGTGACTCTTAAGCTACAGGAGGTACCGGAGACGAGTACAGGCGGCATCCAGTCCGGGTTGGGAAACCAGAGCTTGCCGACATCGGAAATTACGTGGATGCTGGAGCTCCCTCCATCTCATTTAAAGCTAGTGTTGTCCGGATTTGGTCTATCGACTATTGGGGAATACGACGCGTTGGTAGATAGGTTAAATCGCTATCATAAATTACGAATCGGCGTGCCTGGGATACGTTGGGACGTCGAGTTAGACGAAATACACCCGCGCGCGAATCCCAGAGTATATGAGTGAACGAGATCTTCGGAGGTATTTAAGGGGTCGCGGGGCGAGCGACCTGGGTACCGTAAAGGAATTACGAGGTCGGACGCGCCGATTAATGGACCTGGATGATGAGAGAGAAGCCGAATGGGTATCAGAAGTGGATGAGTTTCGGCTTGATGACGATCAGGATGACGATCAGGATGACGTCAAAGAATTTGACGAGGGAAGTCAGCCTTGTCTGACGGCCCCTGGGCCAGTGAACCCACCCCCGCGAGAGTTCCGTGCCTCCGAAGGGGTGGCACAACAATTTTCTACCCACGCGGAAACAACCGATGCGATTCGGGTATTGGAGCGCCGGATGTACTCCATGGTTGCAGAGCTCGGTCAGCAGATACAGGCCTCACTACGCCCATTGACGTCTTCGCCAGTTCGCCCTGATGCGAGGAGGCCCCCCGATCCCGATATTTCCTGGAGCATCCGCGTCAAGGGGCGATGGTCGAGGGTCCACAAATCTTCCGTTATCGGCGAGGCAAGATTCGAATCGAAGGCCTGGAGTCAGTCCTCCCGGGAGAGACAGCGCGAGGCCCTCGGTTAGGTTCGTGAGGTCTTCACAAGATGGCAGCCGTCCACGAAGGTCCCCTCGATCGGCTTCAGAATCTAGCCATGGCAGTCAGCGATCGCGCAGGCATTCACATGCATATCCTAGAGAGCGCGATTATGGTGCAATTGCTCGGAATTGGCAGCTCAAGTTCTCGGGGGACAACAGCATGATTGGTGAAGAATTTCTTCGAAGGTTGTCAGTCAAATTTCGAAGTGCTGCGATTCGCAGACGAGATCGTTTATCGACACTCACCGATTTGTTCACGGGTAAGGCAGCCACGTGGTTCTCGGCGCATTGTCATTCATGGCGTGATTGGGATGACTTCGTAGCCGAATTTAGGTTGTAGTTCCCTACCGGGGGTCGGCAGGACGAGATCAAGGCCGATATTCGCGCGAGAACTCAGGGTGAGAAAGAAAGCGCCACTGAGTACTTTATTTGCCTGAGGAGCTTATATTCGAGGCTTCACAAGCCACCTAGTGAACGTCATCAGGTCAAACGTGCGCAACGAGGGTTGCGCCCGGCCTATTGGGCTAAATGCCCACCCGGCAAGCACCATACGTTTGCTGAGCTGATCGCAGCAGCGTCTAAACAGGAGGAAAGATGGCGCAAAGAGAAGCTGTATCACGA
Organism: Cotesia vestalis; assembly: GCA_000956155.1. Lineage (NCBI taxonomy): Eukaryota > Metazoa > Arthropoda > Insecta > Hymenoptera > Braconidae > Cotesia > Cotesia vestalis. The sequence continues at coordinate 28,192 of JZSA01007807.1, forward strand.
ACCACCGCCTCGTAGTGAAACATACGTGGCGGAATGTGCATATTCGGGCGGGGTGAAAGCGCCCAGGGAGAAGCATTCACCCCTTCACGCAGTTGAGGAGCCGCAGACACCTAGTGGACAGGCTCAAGACCAGAGGTCTCCAAAACCCGCGAAGCGTAAGGCTAAGGTTGCCTCAGTCAAGCCCAAGGCAGCATCAACGGCTGGCGAAGGGTGCGCCGCGGTTGATAATGCTCAAACCACACAGCCCAAGCCAGGAGCCCCTGGGGCTAGTCCTGGAAATCACAAGGAGACCCCTCGGAGGAGGAACTTTTGCTTCAACTGTGGGGGTCTAGACCATCTAGCGTGGTATTGCGCTAATCCTCGGCAGGAATTGTGCCCGAGATGTGGTACAACTGGGGTATCGGCAGCTACTTGTCAATGTCCCGTTCGTCGACCTCAAGGGCCAAAAAATGGTCAGAGGGGCCGTGCCCAGTAGGTGACGGCCCAATACCTATGCCTCAATCAATCACCGAACCTGATGATGGTGAAGTACAGCCGCATGTCATCGTGGTTGAGGTAGAGGTCCCCGCGGCACAGGACGCAGATGTGGGCAGGTGCGAATTGGACGCGACTGTCTTCGTCATCGAGTCAACATCGACGGACTTAGGCATTCTTCAGGGTGATCGATGCCTAGAAGACAATTCCAACGGTGGTTCGAGCTTCGATAGCTTTTTCTGGTCATTACGCGGTGGGCGCGCGCGACCCATGATCAATATCGAAGTTGATGGTTGCTCTGGGGTTGCTATAATTGACAGCGGAGCCAAGACAACCGTGTTTGGAAATTTCGCAGCAGAGATTATGAAGTCTGGGGCTCGTGTGTTTACCGAGCAGACTCCCACGAGGTTTGGCATGGCCAATAACACCAACGAGGTTGGAAGTGGCGTGGTTGATCTCGAGATGCTGCTTGATGGAGTCGAAAGGATTCGATTTCCAGTTCATTATGTCCCCAGTCTGGGAACTCTCAATTTGATAGGGATGAATTTCATCGACCATTTCAACCTGTGCCTTGATTTGGTAAACTGTCGTTGGCGTATTCGTGAGGGTAATTGGCATCCACTCGTGCGTGAACCGGATCGCCGAAGCTCTGATAGCCTTTTTGCTCTTCGTGAGCTTACTGAGAACGAAAAGGAATAGCTAGACCGATTGCTGGAGCGTCAAAAGAGTTTCATGCCACCAGGCATTGGCAAAACTAACTGTGCAGAGCACGTAATAGTGGTTAAAGAGGATGCCAAGCCAGTTAGACAAAAGGTCTATCGTCGGTCGCCGGCCATATTACAGGCCATGCACGAAATCGTCGACCAGATGGTAATAGATGACGTGATCGAGCCATGTGAAGCATCTGAGTGGTGTAGCCAGCCCGTAATGGTTAAGCGTCCAGGTGGGAAGTACCACATGTGTATCGATTTCCGCGACGTGAATTGTTTCACCGAGAGGGACACCTATCGGTCACCTCATCTGGTTGAGACTCTCTAGAGTTGTCGGGAGGCCCATTATATCACAACGTTGGACTCAAATTCAGCTTATTGGCAGGTCCCGTTGTCGGAAGAAAGCCGCAAGTATACAGCTTTCTGGGTCCCAGGTCGTGGGTTATTCCAGTATAAGCGAATGCCCATGGGCCTGATTAACGCTAGCGCCAGATTCCAAAGGATAATGGACAGTATCATTACTGTGGACCTGAGGCCTTTCGTCTATTGTTACCTGGATGACATAATCATCGTAACGAAGGACTTTCCCAAGCATCTGGAGATCCTCGAGGAGGTCCTGCGTAGGCTAAGAGAGGCTGGTTTCACTCTCAACTTCGACAAAAGTCATTTCTGTCGGATGCAGGTTCGATTCCTGGGCTTTCTGTTGGATAAAGACGGAATACGACCTGATCCAGAGAAAATCGCGCCCATTCTTGAGTATCCCTCGCCTAAGTCGGTGAAGCAGGTACGTCGTTTCAATGGCATGATCAACTGGTATCATCGCCATCTGAAAGACATCGCCAAGATTGCTGAACCATTGAACCGTTTGACTCGAAAAGGGGCTCAGTGGCAGTGGACTGGGCTTTCTGTTGGATAAAGACGGAATACGACCTGATCCAGAGAAAATCGCGCCCATTCTTGAGTATCCCTCGCCTAAGTCGGTGAAGCAGGTACGTCGTTTCAATGGCATGATCAACTGGTATCATCGCCATCTGAAAGACATCGCCAAGATTGCTGAACCATTGAATCGCATGACTCGAAAAGGGGCTCAATGGCAGTGGACCGAGGTGGAGGAAAGCGCATTTCAATCGATGAAAGACGCCCTTGCTAAATTACCGGTGTTGGCACTCCCTGATTATAAGTTGCCCTTTGTTCTGTACACGGATGCGAGTCAGAGTGGCCTCGGGGCAATTCTAGTCCAGGAAGGCGACGACAAGGAAATCTTGATCGGCTGCGCCAGTAAGGCCTTGACAGCTGCTGAGAGGAACTATAGCACCACCGAGAAGGAGTGTCTTGCGGTGGTTTGGGCTGTCAGGAAATTTCGTCCATATATCGAAGGTTTCCATTTTAAGGTTGTTACCGACCAAGCGAGTTTACGATGGTTGATGAACACCAGGGATCCTTCAGGGAAGTTAGCCAGATGGGCACTGGAGTTGTCTGGTTATGATATCGAGCTGGTGTATCGACGCGGGTCAGAAAATGAGGCTCCAGACGCATTATCAAGGCTCTACGAAGAGATTGAGCCCGAGTTCGATGAGCTAGGAGCCTTGGGGGATGAGGTAGCTGACGATTGGTACGATGAGAAGTGCCTCATCCTCGCTGACGATCCTACTGCCATCCCCGGGTATAAATACGAGGGTGGCTTGCTTTATCGCGATCGTGAGTCCAAATTGAAAGACGTGTTGGGTAACGATCATCAACGTTGGAAATTGGTGGTCCACACCAATGATAAACCCATTGTATTAGGCCAGGTTCATGATGACCCTCAAGCTGGACATCTCGGCGTAGAAAAAACATACGAGAGGGCTCGATCGCTCTATTATTGGCCACGCATGTTCTGTGACATTCGAGATTACGTCAAGGACTGTCCAACATGCAAAGAAGCTAAGCCTGAGCAGCGTAAGCCCGCAGGGGAAATGAGAGTTCGTGTCCCGGGGCAGCCGTGGGAAGTGGTAGCCGCTGACACCATGTCGTTTACTCGATCGAAGTCGGGGTTCTCGAAGCTGATTATCTTCGAGGATCTGTACACTCGATGGATTGAATGTGTCCCAATTCGCGCGGCTACGGGAAAAATTGTCGCCCGAAGTCTGCATCAGGCAGTGATCAATCGTTGGGGAACGCCGAGGGTGTTTTGGACCGATAACGGGAAGGAGTTCGTTAATCGCGAGGTCGGGGCTCTCCTGGAAGAATGTGGTATTCAACATTCGACCACGCCGCCGTATCATCCGCAGGCAAACCCAGTCGAGCGTGTGAATCGGAACATCAAGACCATGATAATGAGTTATCTCGGTGAGGACCACCGAGACTGGGATAAGTTCACCTACGAGTTCCAGTTCGCCTATAATACGGCAAAACACGACTCTCTGGGTGTCAGTCCCGCATTTTTGAATCTCGGGCGAGATCCCTGCCCGATGAGACATCACGGGATGAATTCCGATGGCACCATCCAAATCGATCAGCCGGACGAGGTTGCCGCGTGGGTACAGCGCATGGATCGACGGTAAAAAGCCTCGGAGCGCCAGGCTCGATATTATAACGCTCGCCATCGCAAATTCCAGTTCTTCGTGGGGGACATTGTTTACCGTCCAAACAAGGTCCTATCGAGCAAGGGGGAACAGATTGTTGGAAAGTTAGCGCCTCGTTTCGTGGGTCCGTTTATGATTCGCACTGTGGTCACTCCAGTAATTGTTGAATTGGAGACCATGGATGGTAAAACAGTGGGTCGAACTCATATTAAGAATTTAAAATTGGTCAGGAGAGCCGAGGCTCCACCAGAGGGAGGTGAAGAGAACCTCGAGGCATAGTTAAGTTCGCTGTGCATTTCCTTTCGTTTCATTCTTACTCTACTGTTCTGATTTTTCTTGATTCTATTGACTTGTACTCTCTTACGCTCTTGCTTTCTATTGTTATCGTCTCGGGCGCTCTGATTGTCCTAATTGTATTTCCACAGGATGGCGACTAAATGTTATTCGGCCCCGGAGGGATTCCTCATAAATGAAAACTCGACCGCGAAGGTATCACCAGGATCAGGGAAGTACTCTGAATTATTCAAAGCATTCCTGAACGGGGATAAGGTGGTCCCGCGTTCACCCACGTAGTGGGAAGGCGCTGCTGGATGGCTGGAAGCAAAAGCGGTGTTGCTCAGAATGCACCAGCACTTCCCGAAGCGGGCACCGGGCTGCCCTTTATGTGGGAAAGTAGGTCACCCAGCCCGGAGATGTACGAGCCAGCTTCAAAACCGCACTAACTACTGCGAGCTATGCACTCGCCACTTCACTGGGCCTCAATGTTACGCCCCCCACGGAAAGTTCCGTCTCATAGTTCGCGGGCGATGCATCTTATGCCCAGAGGCGCCTATGATTCGGGGCCAATGCTGGAAGTGCCGCCGCGGTCTCCCGGCGCAGCTCCAGGCCCACGGTGATGGATACGGCATCGTCGAAAGGAACGTTACGGCTCCAGCGGCTCGGGAGATGTTGGGCCTCCCCTCACTCAACGTTGGACCCCGGGGGGACGGGTCCTCCTTAAATAGGATTGCCAGTCTGGCTCAAGGACTGCTTGCTGATAGAAGCGTTTAAAATTTTTTTATTTATCTATTATGTTGTTCTCGTGTGTGTTTTTTTTTTGTGGGCCCCAATCCCTTCATTAAAGGTTCTAATAATTTGATTATTTTGATATAATTCACTCTACCTATCCCTATTAGAGAGAAAGGAGGTAAGTGAGAATTTGGTTCATTATTTTAGCGTCCGGAGGCAGATAAGCAACCAAGCGAGAAGATGCTATGGTTCGTCCAAACTCACGTGAGGGTAAGTTCGGTCTGGTCGAAGGGTGTCACGGGAATTTGATTTGAATTCCCGCGTCATCTTCTCCCGGGCTGGTCGCTGGGTTAAGCGCCACCAGGGTCCGCCACATGCTGGGAGATAGCTCAGCTGACCCCAGTATGCGATATTATTATTAAGATTTCGAATTAAGTTTAAAAATATTAATATGTCGAGAATCTCTATTTTGATTGTTAAAATAAATTCTTACATTTGTTTGGTAATTTATGGGAGTGTTGTCGAACGCCGAGAGGGAGTTTTTATATTTTATTCCTTTAATTAAAATGTGATCCAAAAGTGAACTCGACTAGAGCAGAAGCGCGCATGCGCGAGCGTGAAAAAGAATTTGTCGACACTTAGGAATTTTTTTTTGTTATTATGTAAAATTAATTAATCATCGTTCTTAATTCGTTTATTTAGTTAAAAAAAAATAATTATTTAAAAGAGTAATAAAAGAACCGTCGATGGATTTTCTGACGGGAGATTCACAATACAAAATGTGTCCAAAATTTATGAATTTGACTCGCCTCGTGGCATGAGGACACGAGGGGAAGAGGCCGCGGGGAGAGAGGCATTCTGGCGGTAGCACAAGTGGTATGCACCACGTTTTTTTTTTTTCTTGTGAGATTTATTGAAAAATTATTAAAACCAATTAATTTGTGTGCAAGTTGAGCACCTGACTTGGAATTCAGCAACCTCTCATTAACCCGTGTGAGCTGTAATTGAGTGAGTCCTAGCATTTTGGTTGTATTGTGATCTCCCGGTAGTCAGATAGTTGTAGACGGTTGTATTGAGGTTGGTTTTACGAGCGTCGCCACGTGGGAATAATCCCGGGCACGCATTATTATTATTTTCTTTTGGTAATTAATTATTGATATCTGGATCATCAATTGATAAAATAATTGTATGTTTTTTTTTATTATCACCTCACTATCGGCGTCGACAACGATTGTATATATTTAGTATGATAATTTAAGAATTAATTTGTGTCTTTGTGCTGGCTGTATCAAAAGCCTACAACAATAGACAAAGCGCGCTCGGCTTTGTCACGCATTTATTGTATTATTTTTCGGTTCTGACACAAGTTGATTAGATAATTAGTGGAATATTGAAATTATATTGATTAAATTAATTAAACTAGTAATTGTTAGGATTAAAATTGATTTGTGATGATAATTGACACAACTGGTTATATTACTAATGTTTGAAATATTCTGTATTGACGCAAATTGATTGTTAATTGACAATATTGTTAATAATTAATATTGAGGTAACATAGAAAAAAAAAATCAAGCCCGCATTGTTGAAATCTCGACATTGGTCTCATCGTTGAAGATTCGATGGGCCAATAAATGAATAACTATTCGTATGACAATTAATAATTAAATTTATATAAATATATGTTTGAGAAATCATTGTTCGAATAATTAAATTGTTAAATATAGCATAAGTTTTTGTTAAATCTGACTACCGAGAGCACTATTGTTTGCCTTCTATTTTTGCACTGCTTATTCATTTCTAACTGTTTACTATCCTTTCTCTCTATCTACTGATCCTCATTTTCCAACCCACCTCAAAGGTATCTACGGACAGGCCCTGGTTTAATTCGGTTTGTTATTTTTCCCTGTTAAAAAAAAAATAACTGGGGTTTATTGTATTTAAAGTTTTGGGCGACCTGGACAGGGTTATTCGACGGCAGACCACTCCACCGTCGCCGTTCGAGTAATTTTCTTGTTACACATTAAACGAATGTTCGACAGAACTTATACCGTTAAGTAGTAGTGCACGGAACACATTGTACGAAAAATTAAAAGATCTTAATTTAATTATTAACCACTTTCTCTATAGCTTCTTCTGAACACGTCGTTCGAGTAATTTTCTTGTTACAACCCGCCAACCAATGCTCATTACCGATACCCCAGGTACTGTCTTCGAGAAGATCGCAATGGATATTGTCGGTCCTCTACCGGTTACCAAAGGTGGAAATGAGTATATTCTGACTATACAAGATTTGCTGTCAAAATTTTGTATAGTGATTCGAATCAAAGATATGTTGGCTGTTACTGTCGCCGATATGTTTTTAAAACGTTTTATTTGCATCTACAGAGCACCCAAAGCTCTACTCACAGATCAGGGACGTAATTTCATTAGTACTTTTATGCAACGGATTGCTAAACGCTTTAGGGTTAAAAAAATACAGACCACCGCGTTTCGGCCACAATCTAACGGGTCCCTAAAGAGATCCCACCATGTTTTAGGGGAATTCCTAAAACAATATGTAAGTCAAGAGAAAGATTGGGATGATTGGCTTGAATTAGCCACTTTCTCTTATAATACCTCAGTACATGAAGGTACCAAGTATACCCCGTATGAGTTAGTATTCGGAAAGGTTGCTCGCGTTCCTTCCGAAGAACCCTTACATGCATTAGATTGTTTACCTACATACAATAACTATATAAGTGACCTAGTAAAACGATTAATAGAAATACGTAGCTTAGCCCGCGAAAATTTGGTTAACACAAAGGGAAAATCTAAATTGTATTATGATAGGAAATTAAAGGTAGTCAAATTTAAAGAAAATGATTGGGTATTTTTACTAAAGGGTCCCAAGCCAAATAAATTTGGTAACCACTATGATGGACCTTACCAAATAATAGAAGTCCTACCCAATAATAACATAAAAATTCAAGTAAAGAACAAGATCAAATTAGTACATGCAAATCGGTTGAAACTCACAAAAATTTCAGAGTCAAGTGCAAAAGAGCAATTAAAAACGAATAAAGTACTCAAAGAAAAGAATATCTCGGAAAAAGATCCAAGTTTCAAATGCTAATTCTAATTGTTTGCAGACACATATTCAATTATTTAGCACTAATAATGCTGATCAACCAAGAAGTCGGCGCCATGATTGGATATGATTGTGGGGCCAAAAACTTAAACATGTCAACAATATCTCTTTTAGAAATTGGTGATTGTGAAATAGATACCGGTCGTATAGAAGAGTCTCTAACTAATATACTCCTATTACAATTAAACGAGTTCGAATTTGTCAATATTATTCAATGCAAAATAGAAATTCTCCGTACTATCCATTATTGCGGCATTCACATGTCTCCTTAGTTGATAATGGGTATATGGAATACGTTCAGTTGGTAACACGCGAAATGTGCCAGATAGCGCACAATCATCGGGCATTGAGCGTGGGCTCCCCAATCATTGACGGTCTTGCGACAAATGCTACATCAACAAGGAGTATTACCTTCGCGGGTCGAGTAAGAAACGATGGATCTTGCAAAGGTACCCAATAGTCTGATCCGTACGGTATTTGGGACGACGTAATCGTCACCGGGCTTGTGAAGATAACACTCTCCACAGGTTCGGCCAGGGTTAAGGTAGATAATAATAAAGTGCACCTCCCCTCGGGATACACCTGTAAACTCAATGCGGGAAGTTGTGTGGATCCCGATGGCGGGTATACTTTTTGGGATAGCCTCCCACGTAAATATTGTTATGATAATACATACACAGTAATTTATAAAGGTGCCGCGACTAAACTTAAGTCGGACGCCGAAACTGTTTATTCGGTTAGTATAAGAGACACTAGTTTTTCGTTAACAACAACCGGGGTTGATTCCACTTGTGGTCTTTCCATTTATAAAACTGAACACCCAAAATTGTTTATAGTTCAGTCGAAGAATCTAGATAAATTAGAGAAAAATGTTGTTTTCAATTTAAGTCCAGATAATGTGGACATGTTTTATTATGTAAACACTAAATTTGTATACGTAGAAAGGTACATAAGGAATCAAATCCAGGGGTTATATAAAAATGTATTAACACATAGGTGTAGGTTAGAAAAAGAAATATTAAGAAACAGCCTGGCAATTGCGGCATCTCA
>JZSA01007808.1:0-11496 GCA_000956155.1 Cotesia vestalis
TCCGTAAAAGTTTCATTAACATCTCGTACAAAATTTTTCGCTAATATAGCTAATCTCTCCTCACTGCTGAGGAATTTAGTACTACTAGCGTCACCACAATCGGAATGGTACACAGTATTCAACAACTCTGCATCACTACACCTGCATTCAAAATCGGTCATTTCTATTTTAGAACACTGACTGTTTACTGTTATATCGGACCGAGTACAAATAAAATAAGTTTATGTTTTTTTATGACCTTATATATTTTTTTTTTCTCTAATTTTGTATTAGTCATAGTTTAACGTTTATCTGAGATTGAAACGATATCCTCAAAGGTTTCAAATTTCAAATTTTATAAATTCTGAGAAGTTTTTTATTTGTTTCAACAAATTCGAAAGTACCCTAAGTACACAGACCGGAGTAATAAAAATTATCTCCCGCTGAGAACCAGATAAGAGTGCAACGTTTCAACTCAGATATACGTTAAAGCATACTTCCTTTAGTAATAATTTTTTTTTAAATAGAAATTTAAGAAAATCTTAAAGAGAACTATTAGATTTATATTCTAACGGTTACAATTTCAACATATTTTTTTTGTTATTATCTTAAAAGGAAAGATGTTTTTTTTCATGTTATATTTAAACTTGAATATTATTCACAAAATTCAAAATAAACCTAACAGCAAATAATTGCTATTATTGTAATTACCTGTAATAATTATAATAATTACTTATAATTATTATCATTATAATTACTTATAACAATCATTAATAACTATTCTGAATCTCAATTAACAAATATTTTTACGAACTTAGGAATTAACGGCCAATAAATAACTTAAATAATTAAATGTTTAAGGAAATTAAAATTTAACAAAAAAAAATTTAAACAAAATAAAATGTTAACGAAATTATTATAAGTACGGGACCTACGTGGAGGGAATGGTGCGACTCCTGAAGCGAAGGGACTCATGAGAAGGGGAAATTCTAAACTAGACGAGGGCTAATTGGCTTAGAGTTTCCCCGACTTAAAAAAAATCACGCCCAGGTTTTTCCGAGAGGACCCAACAGAGTAAAAGAATTTTTTTCTTAAAGTCAGTCGTTTTCTGAAATTTGGAAGTGAGTGTTCTACTCTCCCAGTTATAGTAATTTCCCTCTTGTTTCTTCTTCTGGTGAAGTAACCTCTCGAGGAAGCCATGGCGTTTAAACTCAAGTAGGTTAAATAGGTTTTTTTTTTTAATTTTTCTTCTTTGATTGACCTTAAAATTTTTTACTTGTTCAATGTAACTGTTTTTTTTTTCTTTCAATATAACCAAAATGATTTTATTTAAAGTAAATATTTTTTTTTTTTGTCTGTTAGGATACCTTTCCCCACAGTTTAAGATCCTAAACCTATTGGTTTTAACCAGGGTTTAAAATAAAAAAATACAAAATAACAATTTTATACAATTAAATAATAATCAGTTACGTTCGACGTAACAAATTACTTATTAACTGTTAATAAATATTTGTTAACTGTTAACAAATATTTATTAACATTCAATAAATCGTATTTAATAAATAATTTAATAACTGTTAATAAATATTTATTAAATCCTATGATATTCAAAGAACATTTAATAACAGTTAATAAAGCTTATTGAATATTAAAAATCCTTCTATCAGTGTGGTGTCATTGGTTCAAGATTTTGCTTTTCAGCCAAATTAAATTTTTTATCAGTGTATAAAATATTAGTTTATTCAAGACGATAAATTAGGAAAAAAATAGATCCTAAAGACCATTCCTGCATCGTCCCCTTTATTTAAATGAGAAAGGTGTCCGAATTTCGCTATTGGTTAACATTTCTTGATTTTTCAGACTTTCGGATCTTTGCGAGCTTAAAAGTCGGACATGATCTTTTTTAGAATAACTTTTAAACGGCTTCACCGATCGATACTACAACTAATAAGTTTTTAAAATCAAAAAATTATGTCGATCGTCCTTAATTCAGTCAATCGAGATAAATTATTGTAAAAAAAAATGTGTTATTTTTAGAATTACTATAAAATTTTTAATCTAATCAGTTCGCATTTAGAAATTTTTTACAGAGCTGAAGAAATTAAATTAAATATCGCAAACCACGAGAAAATCCGGTAAAATATTCAAAAGTTATTGTAGTTTGATTATTAAATGAAGAGTTTTATTAATCTTATCCAATTTTCGAACTTGAAAAGCTGAAAAGCATAAAAAAAAATTTTTGTTATCTCTCGGAGATGGGAGATAATAAACAACGTAAAAATACAAAAATCTAATGTAATGGCGAAATTCTGAAGCTTGATTATTGAAATTGACAGGAAGTTACAAGGATGGCCTTTATTAGGGTCTGTCGTTTATCTAATTTTTTAATTTAACAATTGATTTAACCGTCTATTATTTTAAATAAATTATGAAGTGAACCAGTTCTTACTTTTTCTTAACTGTATCAAACCCTTCGCGTAAGTTGATGGTGTTTGCATTTTTTGCCACATCAATCAATTCCTCATGAAAACTTCTTTGACGAACTAAATTTTCCGTAGGTGGATAGTTGTGTACAGCATTCTTTAAAATAAATTTACCGTCTATGTTAAAGAAGCCTCCTGCCTTACATTCCTCAAATCCTTTATTTCTTCGTCGTCTAAGGCAATCAATCTGCCTATATGGATGAAAAAAAGTTTGCAAAATGTAAAAGTGCACGACTTATAATCCTCCTTTAATTATGAAATATTAATAAAATAAAGAATGCGAAAAAAAATATATAACCCAGCTAAAATAGCACAATAATGCGCAACCGCCCGTACTGGGATAAATGTACAGTATATATATAGATATACAGTATTCTGGTTTTTGTTTTATTTTATTAATTGTAAATAAACGACACTGAATTACGTAGCCATTCACATTTGGTGACCTACAATTCTCTATAACAATTAAAAAAAAAATTTACCTCAATTAATATTTTTTTTCGAAAATTACAGTGTTTACGGAGTTTCATACATGACGGACAGGAAAATTTTTAGATATTTTCTTCCGTTTCTATTGCACTAAATCAATTTTTAAAAAGTATGGAATTAATCTCCATTAAACAATGTTGACAATAGTATGCAAAATATATTGATTCCGTAAAGTAACAAAGCTACAATAATAAAAATAGTTGCCGAAATGAGGCGAAAGAAATTTTTCGATCGTAAAGCAATCTCTCATGCTTCGTATCATGAGTCGTGGAATTGTTTGTGAAATCGAAAAGTATACGAGTGACAATTGTCATTACATTTTTTTTTATTTCATTTAATAAACTTGTTAATTAATCAATTTACAAATCGTACAACCTAACTTTTTATGATAATACAAATCGTGGACTCGATTATTTACATTTAATTATTGAAAGTAATTGTAAATCAAAAGAAAATCCAATATTAATAGTCAGACAATAACGCGACCTGTAAACTAGACAATTATTACACTTTTCACAAAAATGAAGGGAGCACGAAAAAAATCCAAATTTTTGGGGGATTTTCAACAGGCTACAAAAAGCCCTTCTTTCGTTGTTTTTTTAAAATTATGTAATGATTGAAAAAAAATTTTTTTTTTCAAAAATCAATAGCCAATCCTTGCAGGAAATGTATTCAAGTTTTCGAAACACACCTTTAATTTTTTGTGCGATTATTGGTTGCTGACATAAGGTAAAAGCCCCAATACCGGAACATGTACCAGTACCGGAACACTCCATGTATTTGTATATATACATTTGTGAATATCGATATACAAATACATGGAGTGTTCCGGTACTGGTACATGGTCCGGTATTGAGGCTTTTACCTTATTGGTAATCAAAGAGAAAATGATCTTTTTCCATTCAAACACCAATATCTCAGCGAGAAATCCTCGTATCGAGATTTTTTTCGATGGTTTTCTTAAGATTACTCGAAAAAAATTAAAAAATTACATTTTTATAAAACTCTGATGCAAAAAGTAGACGCTTACAACCAAAATTTATTTTTTTTTATTTAGTGTTTGACCATTTTTCTAAAAATTACAGCCTGTTGAAAATTCCCCGAAAATTTGGATTTTTTTCTTGCTCACTTCATTTTTGTGAGAAGTGTATTTAAACATAAAAACAAATACTTCACTGATAAATAACTGAACAATACAAGAGAAGATTTGACGAATATGTGTACTGTAGACAGGATAATTTTGAATTACAGTGAAAGCTGTTAAAATTTACCCAGGTTATCTTTCTCGCTCTTGTTAGTGTTTTATAAGAAATTGAGACACAACTACGGTAACTTTTAACCGCTTTCACTGTAATAATTGAAGATAATCGGTAATAGATAGAGAGTGGATATTGCAATCTTGAAGTCTGACCATAACGCAATTTATCTACTAGACTATTTTCATGTAAGTACAAAAATAATAGTTCACTAGTAAAGAAGTAAATAGTAAAACCCAATTTTTAGCAAATAACATAACTGTAGGCTTTATAATTTTTAACCAATCATTAATAATAATTGTTAATTGACGGAAACTAAATATTAAATTCTTAAAGTCTGACTATAACGCGAACTATGTACTTGACAATTTACATGTAACTGTAAAAAAAATTATTCAGTGATGAAAAATTGATTAATGAAAGCCAAGTTCTGAAGAATATTTTCATTGTAGAGTTAAAAATTTTAATATTATTATTTAAGATAATTGTTAATTGATAGAAGCTAAATATTTATAATCTTAACGCCTCACAATAACGGAACTTGTTTACGGAACTATTTTTATTTCATTACAAAAAGTAATTGTTAATCAGTAAATGACTGGCTAATAAATCTCAAGTATTCACGATTACCCAAACTGTTTGTTAAATATTTTTATGGAAATTATTCAAGATGATGTATTATTGAAAACAAGTAAATAGTCGTAATTATCATTTTAACTAGTGATATTAATATATAATTTATATGCTTACAATGCCGGCTTCTCATCTATTATTTTGAATTTACTCTTGGATACAAAAGCGTACCCCAACTCATCCACTTTTGATTGACCTTTTTCAAATTTTTTTTTAATTGAGTTTTTTCTTCCTCAGTCACGTTCCGAGTCATTTTTTAATTGTAGTTTGTAAAATTAAACGAAATAACGTAAGACTTTACAAAACGTAAAGTTACGAATTTAAACGAAAAATTATTTACACGAAACTTTTTTACTTTTTTACACTAACTTAATGAAATAAATAAAAAAAAAATTACTAAAAAATTAACACAATTCAAGAAACAATTGAAGACAATGTTTTTAAACAATACTGTACATAAAAAGTATACAAATATTGAACATTTCAGACACCAGAATATCACTGAATTGCAACGTAAAATTTATTAGATTTTTCTATTACTTCCAAACAATAAATGAACTGTGAATATTACTATGGAAACAGTAAACAATAACAAAAACGAATCGCGGTTCTGGTAGATATTCGACAAGCGTTATTTTTTTTAATGACTTTCTTAAATTAAATATAAAATAATATTGATAAAACAGATTATGGCTAATTGGTAATCGGTATTACCATCAAACTATCAGATAAAAACCTGATTAATGAAACTCAACCTTTCGAAAAGACTTGAACTGTATACTTGGTAATTTTTATTGAATTGTTAAAGATAATTGTTTTATTACTAAAACACTGAATTTTAAAAGTCTACTTTTGAGGAGAACTTTAAATTTATACCTGACTAGCAATTCACCCCAGCTTCGCTCGAGTATTAAACAAAAATTTTTTTATTAATTATAATGTAATATAAGGTAAAAGCCCCAATTATTCGCAGGGGTCTATATATTAATACCCAAAATTATTTTTAAATATATTACATTATCTGTAATAACAATAATTATCATAAATTTTTTTTTTTAATTGTAATTAATTAAAAAATGGAAAAAAATAATGTCAATTCAAAATATGAAATATTAATAATTAAAAAAAAAAAATTGATTGTCTGTAAAGTCGGTTTACGGACGATAATTTTACGTGATAACGTCATAAAGAATCATTGATAAAAAATTGCATACTTTCATGAATTGAATTGAATTATTATTACTGCATTATCTATCATTGTTTTGTATTTAAAAATTAAAAAATTGTAAATATTTAAAAATTATTTTAATAAAGATATAATAATTTGATGTATTTGATATAATTTGACATGAATATTTTTAAAACTGGTTAAAAACAATAATGTTTAATTTTTAAATATTATTTACAGTTTTTGCAATTTTTATTTAAACTATTTGTTTAAATGTAAACACAAATAATAGGTTATAGAACAATATTCGAACTGCTATCTCTGACATCATGCGAGAAGAGAGGTATTAAGTATAAAAGAGATATGTGTCACAATCCACCTCTCGGTTCTGTAGTCCAGTCGGCAGGGAAATATTAGTCGGTTTTTTTACGACTTCCAATGCAAATGGGGTAAATTGCAAATTTTGTTTCTTTAAAATACTCACAAAAATATGTACATAACTTAAAAAAAAAAAAAATAAATAAAATAGCGGAAAGACAATTGTTTAAAAAATAACCATTTTGCCAGAAGTCTTTACGACCAATAATTTACGAAATATTAATATTTCCCTGCCGACTGGACTGCTGGCCTCACTGCTTCGGCGGATCGTGCCTCTCTATCGCTTGTTGCGCGCTCTCGCTTGCATTCACAGTCTTTGGTTAGAAAAGCATTTTTTTCAAATGCCGAGTTTAAATTTAATTTTTCATCTAATGATATGATGTTTTTGACGTGATAATGTCTTATAAATTGATGAACACCGTCAGCACACATGAAAAAATGTCACGTTCCATGTGAGTCTGAGAGTGCAAGCGAGAGTGCGCAACAAGCGATAGAGAGGCACGATCGGCCGAAGCAGTGAGGCCACAGCCGAAGCGTTGTATATTGGCTTCTAACACATAAATCTCTCTTCTCGCGTGACGTCAGAGCTAGCAGTTCAAATTCTATTCTATAACTAATTGTTCGTGAATATTTTAACAAATTACTTAAATTAAATTTGCAAAAACTATAAATAATATTTTGAAATTAAAAATTAATGTTTTTAACCAGTTTTAAAAATACTTATGTTAAATTATATCAAATTATTATTATTATTATTGATAATATTAATAATTATTATTCATTATGAATAAATAAATTAGACTTGCTCATAAAAATAATAATATTATCTTCAAAATTCCTAATTTTCATTCTGTTGTCTTTGAACGCTCATTCGTAGTGTCAGCTATACGCCTATGGCAGGAACTTCCGTTGGAGATCATAAGCTCTTTATCAATAGGGAGTTTTAAATTCAAAATGTTAAATTACCTTTTGGATCTTGAAGCTGATGGTAAAGACATGAACTTTATTATATATAATTTATAATTTGCAGGAATTATCAGAAGTTGTGAATCTTGTAATCATTGTTAAGAGCTGATTTGTAAATTTGTAAATTTATAAATTTTTAAATTGTTATATTCATAATTACTTACGAAGTAAATTAATATTAATTATGTATACATTTATATATTTCCATTATTTTGTATTTTTTGCCATTCGGCTCCGGCCTTGGCATATAATAATAAATAAATAAATAAATTAATAATAACTATAAACGATAAATTAATAACTTAATATTAAAAAATAAGAAAATAATTAATATTAATTTTAAATAATGATAATTATATCAATTATAAAATTAATATATCAATTTTAAATTATCAATGTATTGAGAATATTAAAGTACTTTTTCTTTGTTAAAATAATTTTGAAATATTTAACATTTTTAAAATATCTAATACGAAACAATGATAATTCAGTGATAATAATTCAATTCAATTTATAAAAGTATGCAATTTTTCATCAATCTTTCTTTATAACGTTATAACGTAAAACTATCGTCCGTAAACCGACTTTACAGGCTTTACAGATACTCAATTAAATTATTTAAAATTAATAAGTAAATATCATTGATTATCATTTAGGAAAAAGAAATTTAATAGTAAAAATATTAGTTGAGACATACCACAAAAAAAATTTAACGATATTGATATTTAATTGCTTAAAAAAAATCAAATCATAAATTTACCTCTTATGGTGTCAATAATTGGGGCGTTTACCTTAGCTCATGTCATCCGGGGATAGTGTAGCTCCTAATTTTTCAAATCGGTTCAGTATTTTCTTTGCCTATTCAATTGCATTCGTTTAAACAAACAAACAAACAATGAAAACTTACCTCTTTATAATATTAGTATAGATAATCTCCATTCAATTTGTAAATTAAATTTTTTGTTAATAAAAAACTTTGCTAGGTAGTAGAGTAACAAAACTTTGCTACTGACGAGGATACACTGTCTACCTGAGAATCTTTATTTCATTACTATACATAATTGTTAATTAATGAAAATGTAAACAGCAAAAATCTGGTGATGAAACGGACTTTAACAGTTTACTTCACTATTTTTATTGAATTATTAACCATTATTATTTATCAATTAACACCTCATACATAAAATTCAAATTTTTCGGAAATCTTTAACTATTTACATAAAAATTGTTATTTAATTTTTAAAGATAATGGTGAGTTTATAAATTACTAAATGAATAACAATATAGAACGTTCGACGAGTATCCAATTTTTTTGCGTAGTAATTCTCATTCAGTTGTTGTTGATAATAGTTAATTACTTAAAAAATTAAAATCGAAAACATAATTAAAAAAAAAATACATGAATGCTGTTACTAACAATTATTATTAACCCTCGCGGTCCTGCAACCACCGTGGATCCACGGTGAAACCACCACATCGTGGATCCACCGTGGTTTCGTGACATTTCACCACAGTTGATCCACAGTGGATCCACAGAGTATCCACGGTGAATCCACAGTGTATCCACGGTGAATCCACGACAAAACCACGGTGGATCTACGGTGAATCCACAATGGATCTACAGTGAATCCAGGACAAAACCACGGTGGATCCACGCGGTGAGTTTGACGCGAGATCTTGACATGAATTTTTCAGTTGAAATAGTGATAAATGAAGACGTTTCTAAAAATCTAACTCAAGTAAAAACACTTGTGCATTAGACAATATTCGTACAATCATGTGAATAGCTCTCTGAGATCTTATAACTTAAAAAAAAAATGAATTTTTGCTTTTTAAAAATAATATTTAAGCGTGCGAAAAAATTATATTAAAACCACGTGTACATTTTTATTGTTTTTGACAATATGAAAAGAATCAAACTTTTGACTCTTCTTTGATTTACTTTCATTACCTAAAGTATTAGAGAATTAATTTCCTATTTTAGTATCTGTATATACAAAACGAAAAAAAAAGAATTTAATACAAATATATCAAAATTTTAAACGCCAATAGCTTTTAATATTATAAGCTCCTCTTAGAAGAAAACAACAAAATTATAATTCTGGAATAAACCTTAAAGAAATTTTTTTTTATTACTGTGCATAGAGCCACATGTTAATGGAGCAAAAAAAATACATAGCCGTTTTAAACAAATAACTCTGATATAAAATAAATTATTAATAATTAATAAACTAGGCATAGTTAACTTCCTTAACTGTAAAGATAGATAAGTCATGGATGAAATTTAAATTACTTGAAGTAGTTTGAAAGATACTTCTAAAGTAAACACAAGTTATATGGTAAAGAGGTAAAGTAACAGTGTGGAGAGCGCGGCGTCTACGGTTCGAATCCCCACAGGCACAAATTTTTTTTTTTTTGGACCGTGGTTTCACCGTGGATCCACCGTGGATTTATAGTGGATTTATAGTGGTTTCACCGTGGATCCACGGTGGGTAAATGTCACAAAACCACGATGGATCCACGATGGATCCACGGTGGATTTATTGTAGTTTCAAGACCGCGAGGGAAATCACTTAAGAATATTGTTTATTAATATGAAAAACTGAATAACTCTGCTTTCACAGTCGGTTTTTTTTAAAGAAATTATGGGGAGGGAGAGAAATAGGAGGTTGGACTAATTGGTACCTGTATAGTAACCGAAAAAAGAAATCGCAATCGTTCCATCCTGCCCGGGAATCGAATCCAGAGCTCTTTGGTGGTAGCCAGAGACTCTCCCTGTACGCTATCCGAGGTAAAGTTGTATCAATGTCCTTTAACATTTTTACATAAACTCAGAGTTTAGCGCTGTGCACGGCCATCACGCACACTAATTGAGACATTCCAATTGAACTATTGTAAAATTTGTTATACTTCTACTGGAAAGATACAGAGGCAGCACTGGAAATTTCAATCTCTTACTTTTTACAATAGTAATATCGTATTTTTTGATTAATAAATAGTAAATTTTCTTCTAAAATATTTGAAAATTAATTGTATTGAAAGTATTGTCTAGCTTTACAATAGTTGTATCGTACATTTTCTCAGAAATTTTTTTCCATGTAGGACATTAAAACGTCGAGATCTGATTAAAATTCGATTTTTGAATCACGGAGTAAAAGCAATAACTTCCCGAGTATTAGAAAATTTATGATTTTCATAGCGGCAAGTTCATATAAAAAATATACATTTACACTTCCGTATTTTACGTTTATATTTGAAAGATTACATCATCCAACTTCATTATTAATACTTATTTGATTTACATTTTATTTTAATATAAATCATGTAACCTATTATCTTAAGATATATCTTATAGTCATTCAATTTTTCTTCAATTAACCTGCATTATTATTTACAAAAGAATATTAATAATATTCATAAATGTAAGCATGCATGTTTGTAATTGTCAAAATATTGTTTTTTGACTTTCGGGCGGAAAGTGGCAACTTTAGTCCTGCTGCGCTAAAGAAAGTTTCCGCTTTCCGCCTTTGTCGGACAAAAAAATAGTATTAAACCCTTGGAAAGTAAGAAAGAAAGCCTCACATCACATGTTTGTCGACCTCACTTTCGCCTCGGGCAACAATTATATGTGATCTGAGGCTTTTTTCTTCTTTTCCTTCCCAAGGGGTGTAATATAGTATATTTTAATAGTTCGGTTAACTTTCGTTCTCCTATAAAACAATTAGCTACACAATTTACCTTAAAGACCATACCGGAAACTCTCTGCTTATTCTGTGTTTAAGATTTTAAATTTCTACTAATGATAAAGTTTTGTAGCTTTTCAGGTTAAAAATAGAATTTTTGTGTTATTGTGAGCTCTCTGTGCTAAAAAAAAAGGTATTCTATGTTTTTAAGCTCCTCTACTTCTAAAATCCCATCTACGTACGCTTTAATATAACACCATTCTTTTCATTTTGAAACTTCAATAACTCTTAAACGAATTAAGTGCTTTTCTTGTTCTTTGCGGCTTTCAACTGAATTTTTTGAGCTCTTCATAGAATTTGTAAGTGCGAATTCATTAGCTTAGAAATTTTAAAATAATCCCGAAAATTAATTGTTTTTGAATATTTTTCGAAAACAATATATCACTAACAAATTAACAGAT
>JZSA01007810.1:0-24918 GCA_000956155.1 Cotesia vestalis
TTAAAAATTTTATTTTTTCAAAATTATTTCTTCATTATTATTTACAAAAAATTAATTTTAAAAATTATTCCAACAGCGAAAATGGCCAGAAGAAGGATGGGACGATGCAACAATCGAAGCATTTCTTTCGGATCTATCACAAATGGACAGCAATAATTTTCCACTGAACTGCAGTGTTGGTGAGCGTGAATCACGAATAATATCAAGTATCGTAGCTCGACGGCATTTTCGCATGGGCCATGGAATCGGTAGATCCGGAGATCTTGAAGAAGTCCAACCAAAAGCTGCCGGAAGTAGTTTAATGTATAAATTATCAAATGCATTAGTATTAGAAGTGATGCGATATATGGGTAAGATAATTAAATTAATAAAATGCTACTGAATTTAACAGACATCAAAAAATTTTTAAAATTTTCATATCAACTAAATTATAACGAAAAAAAATTGGACACATAAAAATTTTACAAAATTACAAGTATCAATTAAAAAAAATTTTTTTTTCACAATAATTGATTCCAAAAATTGTCAGACGTCCGTTAAATTCTGTATTATAAATTTAATGTATTGCTATTCATATGACCCAAGATAAAAAATAAAAAATAATTTATTTCAGGTGTTAAAAGTATCGCCGGATGTTTCTTATCACCGATGGCAACGGGTATGAGCTTGGTACTCTGCATGTTGACTTTAAAACTGGACAGACCACGAGCCAAGTACGTTCTCTGGCCCAGAATCGATCAAAAGTCAAGCTTTAAGTCTATAATAACAGCTGGACTGGAGCCGATTGTTATTGAGATGCTGATTGTGGGAGATGAATTGAAAACTGATCTGCAGAGACTCGAATCACAGATGGCTGCCTATGGAGAGAGTATTGCTTGTGTTCTTTCAACTACCAGCTGCTTCGCTCCTCGTTCTTGCGATTCAGTTGATTTGATCGCTGCACTGTGCACGCAATATAATATTCCTCATTTGGTGAACAATGCTTATGGGTATGCATTTAAACTAGTAAACTTTCTAAAAAAAAAAATAATAATTTTTTAATGAAATATTTTTGATAGATAAAAAAAATTTTATGTATTAATTAGATTACAGAGTACTAGATGTATGCACTTAATTCAAGAAGCCTCGAGAAAGGGACGAGTTGATGCCTTCGTTCAGAGCACCGATAAAAATTTTCTCGTTCCTGTCGGAGGCGCTATTATTGGCTCGTTTGATAAAAATCTTCTCGACCGAATTTCAAAGATGTATCCAGGTCGTGCAAACGCTAGCTCTACTATGGACGTAATGATTACACTTCTGGGCCTAGGAATGGCTGGATACAAGCAGTTGATTGCTCAGCGGAAAGAAATGTATGCGTACTTGAAAGAAGAACTGGGTAAAGTTGCTACCAGACACGGTGAAAGATTATTAGACACCAAAGGCAACCCTATATCCATGGGAATGACTTTGCAGTGTCTCAGTCATCAGCATGATCATAAACAAGTTACTATGCTTGGATCCATGTTATTTCTTAGAAATGTTAGCGGTTCAAGAGTAATTACTACTACTGATGTTAAAAATATTGTTTCACATAAATTTGAAGGTCTGTAATTAAATTATTAATTTTTTTTTTATATAATTAAGAAATTATCTTGTATCTTGTGAACTATTGATATTTTTAAAGATATAAACTCATCCCGATGTTATACTCATCGAGACCTTTCATTTGAATACCCACATCAATTTTTCATATATTTTTATATATATTATATATATGTATATATGAAAAATATATCAAAAATGCAAGTGGGTACTCAAATGAAAGCTCTTGATGAGTGTAACATCGGGATGAGCTTATATTTTTAAAAACATTAATATTTAAAAAAGTACAGTGCAATTTAACAAAAGTTTTTTATTTAAAAAATTGTATTTTATTTTTTATTAAAAAAGTTTTATTTTTCAGGCTGGGGAGCACACAATAGCAATTATCCAATCCCATATTTAACAGCAGCCGCTGCTCTAGGAATGAAACGCAGTGATGTAGATGCGTTTGTACAGCGATTGGACAAAGCTTTGACTAAAGTCCGACGGCGATCAGCACCAGTAACTCCAACAGCTTCATTAGCAGGCTCAAGTATTAACGGCGATACGGGAAATCCTGGTGGTCCAGGTGAATCCAGCACCGCCTCTACTAGCCGAGCTAGTAGTAAAGATTCTTTGCGCAAATGAACCGTAGTCAACGCAACTGGACAGTCGAATCAGCACATTAATATGAATTTATAAGCAAAATTTTGCTTCAGATTAATTGTATAAAAATTATACATGTGCTGATATGCCTGCTCAATTGCGTTGACATATAGATAAATACTAAAAAATAAAAACAAGTGTGTTATTGCGATAAAAAATTATGTAAGAAAAAAAAAGCGCTGGACGCATTTTTTCTCTTTACAATCGATTTAAAATCAATCACTATACGAATTTATTGGTTAAATTTATAAAATTATTTTATTAAAAAAATTTCTTTTTTGTTTTTTCAATTAATTTTTTTTTTTTTTTTTTTTTTTTTTTCTGTAATTTCAATGAGCAATTGAAACGTATGAAATTTAAGGGAAAAAAAAAAATTAAAATTAATTATAATTAAAATACAAAATATCTATTTGAATGAATTTACAAAAAAAATTGGTAAGAATGACTTAAATAGTAAATAGAAATTTTTAAAATAAATATTTAAACACCATTACTTTATTTATACAATATAAATATATAAAAAATAGATTTTGCGGTATTAATAAATGAATATACAAAATTAAAATAATTTGGCGATAGAAAATTGAATAAAAAAAAAAATTGAGGCTTTATTATATAAATTATAGTTAGTATAATTTTTTTTACTTCATATTTTCACCAAGCGCTTGATAATAAAATATATGAAGAGAATTAAAACAGCGTAGGTAGAAACGGATAATAAACTCTCAGTATTTAATAGAAAATAAATTAGACTAAGTGATTAAATATTGCAACTAGATTTGATGGACTAAATTATAGAAAATAATAGTTAAAAAAAAAAAAAATAAAATAATAAAGTTAAGTAATTGCATGAATTTAGAGAATAAAATATGAAAAAGAATGTTACAGCTCACAGAACGAAGGCCTGGCGCCTTGATGAGAGTTTAGGATCGTTATTAATTATATTAGTTAGTGAATTTAATATTTATTTAAATAAATACATAGCTTTACACTTTAATAATTAATTATTTTGTGCATTTAAATTTTTAATTCAATATTTAGCTTAATTAATTGTTATTTAAAATATTAAATTTTTTTTTTTCATTAATTTTTGTCAAATTTTTTAAAATTAAAATTTTAATTTATTTATTTATAGAAGTGGCTTGACATTGAAAAAAATTTAACAAAGTTTCCAATTATTCAATGGAGTAAAATAAATTGGTAAACAGAGTTTATAATGCCTACGAGACAATTAATAATAATTAATGAATTATATACAATAATAAAAATAATATAAATTATTAAATAAATGCGATGTACTCCTGTGTAAATAAAATACTTGTTATATTATTGAATTTTCATTTTGAATCGTCAATAATATTATAAAGCTCTTTGTTTAAGCGGATATTTTTATTTTGCGACTAATTATTGAAATATTTAAATAATTTATTTATTTATCAAATAAATAAATAAATAAATAATTAAACATTTGTATCAAAAAGTTATGCTCGTATAAAATTTTAATAGATTAGTGGCCTAGATTGAAGCTTGATAAAGTTTACTTTTTTTATAAGTGACAAAAAAAAATTATACTATAATAATCCATACGAAACATTCCATTAAAAATGATATACATGTATTAATTTATTAATTCCTTTGAGAATTAATGATACAATAAGACAGATTACTTTGTAACAGTATAATAAAGGAAAAATTTAAAGCTATAACTCATGTAAACGAATTACAAAAATTTGAGTGACAATTTAATAGAAATAAAGAAAATTAGAAATAAATATTCAATTGTTATTTTTTTTTTTTTAATTATTTAATTAGTTACTTACTTGAATTACTGCACTTGTTGACAGACTCTAGAAATTTTTTTATGATTTTATGGCAATTAAATAATTTTAATAAAAAAATTCCACTTGTGACAATTATAACAAAATTTTTAAGGTATTTTTTTAATAATACTGAAATTATGTCAGCTGTTAATTTAAAAAATTTTTTTAACTATTTTTTGATTATAATTTAAATAATTGGAGTAAAGTTAAATGACAGCTGATAATTTTTTTTATAAATCAATTACAATAAAAAAATAAATGTATTATTAAATTTTTTTTAAAGTAACAGCTGACAGCTAACTTCAGTATCATTAAATTTTTAGTTAAGGAAATTTTAATTTTTTAATTAATACTTGTACTATTTTTTATTATTATTTGTTAAAATATCATTAGTGATTGACATTAGAATTTTTTAGCAGTAAAATTATTATGAAAAAAATTATTAAATACCTTTTAACTTGACAATTAAAAAAAATGTCAGAATCAGCTGATTTCAGTATCCTGAATAGTTCGTAAAGTCCCGGGTAGGTTAACTATTTTGACAGCTCTGCCGTCTAGCGGTGAAGGTCGTAAAAATTATCTCCATAGTAAGTAGTAAGGGAAAATAAATAATATTTATATTTATAAATATCAATATACGTCCCAGCTGTCAAAACTTGTGTTGTTGATTATAAAATAAATAAATGAAAATAATTTTATCGATGTTAAACAAATAAAGTTTTATAAATATAAAAACATACTTTATTATATAGTATTTTTATCAGAGAGTTTAAGATTTATCACAGTAATGGATTTAGCTAAGTCGTTGTTTAATGTTAGGGATCACGAAGGTTATGTTGGAAAAGAAGATCACAATGTAAGTAATTAATAAAAAACAATCATGAGATTAATTTTTAAAAATTTCTACATGTCAATTTTTTTTTGCTATAATTTATTTGTCACAAAAATGATGAAATATCTGCTGAATTAATTTTTATAATTTTTTTGGAGCTTCTAAAGATGGAATTTTTAAAATAAATTTTTTTATTACAATTTATTTATTAAAAAAATTAATTTACCATAAGTTTAATAATTTTAAAGTCAGCTGTTGATTTAAAAAAATTTTGTAATAAATTGATTGTAATAAAAAAATGCTTTTAAAAATTTTCACTTGTAATTTTTATTAATTTTCACATGAGTGTTGGAGAAACTGTAGGATTTGCGGTGCTTCGGTACCGTGGGAGGGCTCCAGGTGAATGAAGATGGGAAGAAAAAATAAAAATGATGAAAAAAAAAAAAAAAAAAAAAAAAAAAGTGAAGTTTCTGATGCGAGAGTGATCTACAGACATAGTCATGAGAAAAAAAGAAGCTATATTGGCAAATTGCCACCGAGAATGACCCACTTTTTTATTCGAGATTAACCCATGACATTGCTATTCCGCGAGGAGTTTTTATAACTATTGTTGCAATTACGTGAACGATTCTCAAGATAAATTGACACATATAATAATATACTGTGTGGAGAATAAATATATTTAAATGTGATCTATTTCACAGAAAAAAAAATTTACTTGAATTATTTATAAAAATATAAAAATTAACTTGCATTTTTTTTTTATAAATGTATTGTTTACTAGAAAAGTAGAAACTTAGACAATTATATAAGAAATATCTATGCGATAATAAACTTTAAGTAGTTACAGGTAATTAGATGGTTTAATTACCTAAGTCCTGATATAAAAAGGGCCAGACTATTAGCTGGGAAGAGAATAATAGAGTTTTAAAGAATGAATCAAGAGAAAAATTCGTGAACCGAGAAAATAATTAAATTGAAGAGTTTCATTGTTTTGGATCAAGACAAAAAATTCTTGAATCAAGTAAAATTTACTTTAAACAGGAAAAATATCGTAGTTTAAGAATTTTTCTACTCAAATCAAAAACATGAGATTCTCAAAAATAATTTACTTGATTCAAATAAATTTTTTTTCTGTGTATGATTATTTTTTTAGTAAATAAATCAGTGGGATAACAGAGGAGCCCGGTTTGTATTCAAGGTGGAAATGAGCCGAAAAGTCTTCCAGTGAGTGAGCAACCATTTGTCCATTTTGTCGATGCCCACAATCAGTTCCGGATTTATCGAGCGGCGCTATGCCGTTTTATTACATTGATGCACCGAGAAGTGAACATAATTCGGGAGTTCATGCCCTGGTAATTTTACCAGTCTGCAATCTGATGCAATTGTTGGATATTATTATGGGCATTTGCATAAATATGTAATATATATAATACATAATATATGTATGATGTAAGAGAACGTCAGACTGGAGGCGAATTGCTGTAAAACATTTTGCCGAAAACTTCTGTGATGACGGAGCAAATTCACAAATGTCATGCGGTCGCATATTTTATGTATGAGAAGAATGATGTCAGTAGACCTGTGTGCTGTAGGCTTTAGGCTCTACCCTTCCGAGATTGCTCTGACACCTACATCTTCATAGGTTCTCCTTTGATTTTTTGTAAAACATGAAAAACTGTCACGTTCTTTCACTGAAAGCCTTTTTATTAATAATAAATTCCGCTTGCCTTGACATTATCTATGAAAAAAAAATATACTTTTTAAATTTTTATATTTTCATCTTTTCGTTACTGTTATTATGATAAAAAACTTTTTACTTACAGCCATACCTGGTCGTGGCGTAAAAAAATTCGGAGATGAGTGCAAAGAAGACCGAGAGTGTGGCTTCGATGGGTCTTTTTGTGACCCAAGAAGTAAAAAATGCTACTGCCGAGAAGAATATCCTGTGACGAATCACATAGACAAGTGTGGAATTCGTGAGTTTAATTTTTCTTCATTATTTATTTCCTGGTATTTATAAATTTAATATTTTCAGTCAATACATTGTAATTGCCGAGGTAATAAAAAACATTAATATTGGCAGTGTGTCGATGACAATTTGGCCTCCGGCTAAAACCAATAAATTACGTTATTATTCATGCAAACAAATTAAAATTTATTATTTATAATGTTGGTATAGTGAAGAGTATTCAATAATTTATTACTACGAAATAAATTTTAATAAAAACCAACATTTCTTCATTTAAATATATGCTCTTTTCAATACCATTTAAAGTGCCTCATTAATATTAATTAAATTAAATTACTTGGGTCAAGTAAAAAATGCAATGGTTTGCTAATTAATTTTAAATTAAGAAGAAAGTTATAAGTTATAATTTAATTATAAAACTTACATTTGATATATTAATCTTGCGTTAATATAAATGTTATCACGTTTTCATTTTATGATAAATTCCAGTATATTATGACGTTGAACAGATCCACAATGTAATTACAGAATTCCTGGATAATAGTATTGAGAATTTGAAATATTTTACAGCCGCAAATGTGAATGAGTCATGCTTTTTTACCGAACAATGCGAGGAAAAGGTATCGCAGACAGAATGCCGAGATGGACGTTGCATCTGCATATTCGAGAAAATTCCAGTTCTCCAACCGGGAGGAGTTTTCGAGTGTATCGGTAAATAAATTAATTTAAAAAAAAAAAAAAAAGTATACAATCAAGAACTCCCGCATTTATCTGCAAAAAATAATTATTAATTTTATTTTTATTTTTATTATTATCATAAACAGCGGAGGTGAAGGAAGAAGAAAACTTACGCTACACGGATCCAGCGATGATAGGAATTCTGGTGGCGATGGCTCTCATGTTCATAATAATCTGTGTGGTCCTAAGACTCTTCAGCAAGTGAGTATACGATAAATTAATCCTAAAATGAAGTAACAAAGGTAATTAAAAGCCGCAAATTCAAAAATAATGATGCTCAGAGCTCGCTGGCGTGAAAACCGTACAATATTCAACACTCCAAACGCTCGTCTGATGAACGTCTCGCTGCTTCGTGACAACAACAAGCTACTTCATGCTCAGGAGCGACGTGGGTCGAGAGCGAGTCAACGAGGACCCTCGAGGCAACCTTCCATGGCATCTCTGAGGGCCCACTCACCCAATGGCTCGCAGCAAGGTGCGAAAAACACACAGCGAGTGAACCGTACGGGTTTTTATCAATTCAATTACTAAGCAAGCAACTTTTATTATCGAGTTATCTTGTATCTTCCTTGTTCATAGAGCGAATATATATCTTCATATATATTTGTATACTTGTATACATACTTGACTTTGACGTGTTCAGATTTTGTAATAGATCATAGTCTAGACCTATATTTCTGCTGCCTAATAACAACCTTAATTAACTAACAAAAATCATTAACATTAACAAACTCCTTTTGATACACTTGTGTCCTTAAATTAACTAAGTTAAGTGTTGAAATAATTACTATTGTTTTCATCTCGCATGACTTGATCGTTAACCACGATCACGAGTTACATCTCATGGAAGGTATGAGGCATGTATACTATGTTTTACCTCAACTCTGGCTCTTTATACATTGGCTTTAATTTTACGTCATTATTATTTTTTTTTTTTTTAATAATTGAAGTAAAAAATTTCAATTAAAATGAAATTTTTTTGGTAATTATTTACAAGTAGAATCTTTTAGTGTTGTATAGCGTGCAGCCAAGTTAATATTCCTCTCGACAATCTATAACGGACAAGTTTTTTATTTAACATATTAATTATTTGTTAATAATATTTTTTAAAAATTAAAATAAATGAAGTGGAGAAACGGTATCAAAAAAAAATAATTTAAAAAATTAATTAAAGACATTCCGTTATAGATTTTGGAGGATGAAATTTTTTTATGATTAATTATTGTATAGAATTTAAATCATCACCTCCACTTCACTTGTCACATATTTTCACATTTTACTCGTCGATATAATTTAATAATTTACTACTTACTTTATATTTTTAATAAAAATAATTTTAGTAAAATAAAATAATTATAATTCAAATTTATTCACCTCATCGTCATCAAGACCACCTCCAGGGTTGGCTACTGGATCAGTGGTATCACGCAAGGCCTGCCACATTTTGTGAGCAGCTTGACGTTTTGCGAGTTTCTTACTTTTACCCTGGCCAACTTGTCTGTATTTTAGCATAGCACACACGATTGTAAATTGACGCTCGTGAGGAAGGCCTGTTTCACCTTCCATTGTGTATTTCGGTGGTGGCCAGTGACGTGACATACACATTTCTTGGAGTGATCCGATTGGATTGTTTATAACTTTTTCTTCGCCGTAATTACCCTCTGCATCTGGCTGCGCATTTTGCAACCTAAAAAAACAAAGAAGAAATTTTTTTATAAAAATTATAAACATTACAAGTGATTTTATTCTTTTCATAAAATTTTTTTGGAGAATTATTTGAAAAAAAAAAAAAAAAATTTATTTAGATATTTTATTAATTGTAAAAATATATCAAAGTACCTATTAATAATAAAAGAAAAAAAAATTATAAATTATAAATATTTGTAAAAAATAGTCTGAAAATTATTAAAATTTTGAACTTTAATAAAATCGATAATTATGATAAAGTAAAAATTAAATAATAAGGTAAAAGCCTCTATTATTATAAATTTGGTGTGAGTCTTCTCAATACATGTCTCTCTATCGTACTAACTATTAT
The DNA here is from genome assembly GCA_000956155.1 of Cotesia vestalis. Classification (NCBI taxonomy): domain Eukaryota; kingdom Metazoa; phylum Arthropoda; class Insecta; order Hymenoptera; family Braconidae; genus Cotesia; species Cotesia vestalis. The sequence continues at coordinate 9,627 of JZSA01007810.1, forward strand.
TATAGCAAAATAAAAATTTTTACTATTTTTAAAAAATTCAGAAAGGTCGAAAAAAATTGAAAAAAAAATGTACTATTTTTTCGGACAACCGTAATTTAACAAAAAAAAATTTTTTTTCATTTTTTCTTAGTTAGTACGATAGCAGCATTTATATAAATTAATAATCTTTTTTATTTTTTAGTTTCAGATTTTTATTTTTTGACTTTTTTTATTTTTTTTTTTTTTGTATTCTCAAAACATTAATAAACGCCTGTTAAAAAAATGGACATTAAAAATATTTTTTGTTTTTTATTTATAGCACCTTAAATTTGTGCTTCTGGACTAAAATACCCCCTAAATAAAAATAAAAAATTTTTTTAATGAATTTTTGGGTAGACATCTTATTAAAAAAGTACAATTATCTTCACGAAAATTTGCTAGAAAAAATTAACTGTCCCAAGTGTCATAAAAATTGCTATCCTGATACAAAAGACAATTTATAAACTTTATTTAAAAATAATTGTAGGTAATAAATAAATAAACTTACTCGTTAATATTATTAATTTGCGGATCAACAGCGGCATCACCTGAATTAACCCCGATTAATTTATCTAACACAGCTTTAGCCGCAGCGTGTTTGGCATCTTTTTTGGACCTGCCGGTCCCCATAGCTGAAACAATTGGATCTACTTCAATAATTTAATTGTTCATGCATAAAATAAAATTACAAGCAGTATAATTCATACCCAAGTCACAGAAATAATTAAAAAAAAAAAAATATTGTTTTTTGCCAAAAAAATTTCTCATAAAAAAACAACATTTACTCCGATCGGGATAGCAAAATATTTACAAGCATAACTTTAGTATACGAACCAACGACATCAGCAACGGTTACCCGATAACGAAATGTCGGTTCATGAACAGCTCCTTCAATTTGTACCAGCTCGTATTTTGGAGTTGTACCACGTCGTGATAGCAATTCTTGAAGTACAGACACTGGTGTCTTGGATGGTAATGATTTCATTTCTAATCTTGCTGCTTCGTACAATGGCAAAGCTTCAGACATCAATGCATGCATGGTAACTCTTGCTCTACCTCGACGATGAGAATTATTTGATGAATGATTTAATACAGGTCCAACACCACCACCGCCACCACCACCACCACCACCAACAACATTACCTGGACCAACTGGGCCACCAGCAACTCCAATCACCACGTTACCAACTTTTTTTGACATTAAAATTAACACTTGAAAAATTAATAATTTTTTTTTAATAGTAAATTAAGTCTAGAAAAATGGAAATTAAGTTAGCCGATGTTTAAAAATTTTTAGAATTTTTTTTATTGAAAAAATTATTAAAAAGTAATAAAAAAAAAATATAAGTGCATTTTTTTAGTTATAAATAAATAAGTGAGAAAAAAATTAAAAACGTCGGCTAACTTTTGTACTGTGAAAATTTATAGAGCAGACATCTGACAATTTTTATAAAATATCTTAGAAAAATTTGACATTAGAAAATTGGAAAAACTATTATAAAATATTTTTTTGGTTTTTATTTATTAAAATAAATTTTAAAAATATTGAAAAACTGTGTAATTTTTTAAAAATATTTTTTTGTTTTTTATTTAGTAAAGACAAAAATTTTTAAATTGTTGTGTCTGCTAATTGCAGTATCTAGAAAATTATTTATAAAAAATTTTAATTAATTTTTAGAGTTTCTAATCATGAAATTTTTAAAATAATTTTTTTTTGTTATAATTAATAAGTGAAAAAATTTTTAAAAATTATCAGATGTCTCAATTATTTTTTTTACTCAATTGAAAAAAAAAAAAATAAATAAATAAATTTTTTTATTTTTCAATGTTAAAAATTTTATTTGCAAAAAATCAAATAAACTTGTGTGACATAAATTTGCGAATTAATTATTCGTAAATTGTCAGAACAAATCGATGGCACAAATAAAGTGATTGATTTTGTGTGAAAAAAAAAATAAAATAAATTTATTGAGACATTTTAATAAAATATAGAAATTGAAAAATAAATTTTTTTAAAAATAAGGAAGACAAAATAATATTTTTTTTTTATTTTTTTTTTCAGACATTTATAGGGTTACTGGTAAGTGCTGAGTACGTGAGACATTAGAGAGCCCGGTGAACTAGAAACGGCTTGCGAATAAAAAATATTTAAACACTTACGATTGTGATAGTAAATAATTAACAGTTGATTTATTTCCCGTGAGCCAATTCCTATACGAAAAGCGAATCCTGCTTTTTGTGATTGATCCAAATCTCACAAAAAGCTTGATCCGTTTGACGACAGAAAAATTGGATTTTGTTCTTTCCTACTCGGGAATCCTTTCGCTGGTTCTGGAGCTTTTCATATGCTACGTCACGTTATATATGAATTGTGTATATGTGTAGGACTTTGACATGTGTAGCTGTAATTGTGATATGGTTTAACTATACTCAATGTGCGCGCGCCTTAATTTATATTAAGTATAGATGACACTGAAGTTAGCAGACGATAACACAGGTATTAAAAATTTTTTTACAATTTTGTAGCAATTAAATTATTAAAAAAAAAATTAATTAAAAAGTTCCACATGTGAAAATTGATAAAAATTACGAGTGAAAATTTTTAGAAGCATTTTTTAGTGTTAAAAAAATTTTTTAAATTGACAGCTGATCGCTAACTTCAGTATTATTAGCAAACGTCTGAAAATTTATGACACTGAAGTTAGCAGACGTCTAAAAATTTTTGATTTTTTTTTATTAATTAAATTACAACTAAAAAGATATTTATAAAAAATTGCACTTATAGTTTTTTCAAGTTTTTTACATGTGAAAATTTTTTTTTTTTAATTTTTTAAGTGAAATTTTTTCAAAAAAAAATTTCTAAAAATTTGAAATGTCAGCTAACTTAATTTTCACCACTGAAGTTGACAGGTATTAAAAAATTTTTTTATATATTCCTAGCAATTAAATAATTATAAAAAAATTAAATTAAAAAGTTTCACATGTGAAAATAAATAAAAATTACAAGTGAAAATTTTTAGAAGTATTTTTTTATTGTAATTAATTTATTTAAAAAATTTTTAAAATCAACAGCTGACGGCTAACTTCAGTGTTTTAAAAATTTTTGATTTTTTTTATTAATTAAATTACAATTAAAAAAATGTTTCTAAAAAATTACACTTATAGTTTTTCAAGCTGTCACTTGACAATTTTTTAATTTTTTTTTTTTCAATAAATAAATTTCATCCAAAAAATTGCATTTATAGTTTTTTATAATTTCTGAATGTAAATTTTTTTTGGCAATTATTTATTTGTTACAAAAATTCTTAAAATTATTAATTATCTGCTAAGTAAATTTTCATAAAAAATTTCTAAAAATTTTGAAATGTCGGCTAACTTCATTTTCATAAGTATAGAGTATATATTTTCACAATACTGAAGTTAGCCGACATTTTTGATTTCTTTTTCATGTTAAAAATTATTTTTTAAAAATTGCACTTAAAGTTCTTTAAATTTTTTACAAGTAAAAATTTTTAGAAGCATTTTTTTATTGTAATTGATTTGTTAAAAAAATTTTTAAAATCAACAGCTGACGGCTAACTTCAGTGTTTTATATTTTCACGAGATGTGGCTGAAGGTACGGCTGATAGAAGATAGGGACCTGTCAATGTACGGGGCTGTTATTACATACCTGCGGATCTGTTATTGATCATAAATCTTTAGTAAGTATTTTATTTAATAAAATTTAATTTTTTATGATAATTAAATTAAGAGACATCTTTCAATTCTTTGGATTTTTATAACCTCCAAATTAATATAAAAAAATTTATAAGTGTCTATTTTTATTATACTGAAGTTAACTGTCGATTTTTTAAATCTCTACAATATAAATACGCGAGAGTTTGAATTTAGAAAGTAAAAAAGTAATTTTTAAACACTTAAAATAATATTTAAAAAAAATAGTTTTTTTGTTCCAATTTAATTAATGAAAAAAAAATTATAAAATTTGACAAACTTTAGTATTATTAATTTTTTTTTAATTTTCACAAGTGGAATTTTTTAATAAAATTTTTTTATTACAATTTAATTGCTATAAAATACAAAAAAAATTTTTAATGTCAGTTAACTTCAGTGTCTTAAATTTTTAAAGAATATTTTTCTTCAATTAAAATTTTTTATAATTAAAATATTTAATTAACTCCTAAAAACTCCATCTTAGTCTTAAAATAATTTTTTTTATTAAAACTTACACATAAAAATTACAATTAAGTAAAAATTAATCAATTTCATCTCACACTTATCTATTTTACATTTTTTCCAAATAATTTTTACACATTAACAATTAAAAATTATAAATCAAAAGTTTTTATACAAAAGATATCTTTCACTAGTTTACTTCTTCAATTTCTCTGTAAAGAACAAGTAGTTCTCCATTTTGCTCAATGTTTCTCACGTCAAAGGCGGCCATTTTGTATTCTTAACCATTTCATCTTCAAGCGCCAAAAATTTTTTCTTATCCTTTCCATAACCACGACACCAATTGTTAAATTTACCAGTTATCAAGTAATCAACAACAAAGTACTCAACCAGCAATGAAACAATAAGATTAGCCGCACCAAAAAGAACTAAGCTCATTCTGAAGGACATATCGGGCGGCATCATCAGCTCAAATTGTTTGACTAGCCATTCAGCGGGATAAAGAGCCAAATAAGTAGAAAAAAGTGACAGTAAAATAAAAGACGCGAGTAATCCATGATTGGTGAAGATACTTTTCCTGTACGGATGTCCTTTAGAAAAGGTAGCCGCAAGAATAATATACTGAATTGAACTGATGATAAAAATGGTATAATTTTCAAAACTAGCAACATCATCTTTGTCTTGAATTTCTTCAATATTAAATGGCTTGTACCAATCGTATTGTTTGAGACTCCAAAAACTCAGACATTGAAAGACAGTGACAATAATCATTTGCGTAATGATGCTGAATATCGACGCCATGCTGATCAAGCTGGTAGTAGGAGGCTTACTCACCAGCGGGCCACTGTACGCAGCAGTGAGTGGTAAGAAAACCGCAAAAGTTGAAATAACAAATAAATCTATGTACAAGTACTCAATATCAGTCAGGTTTAAGTCCATCGAGTACAGAATCATCACTGAGACAAATTGGGTCAATGAATAGGTTGCCATGAATTTAAAGATCCCAAAAGAAGTGACCAAAGCAGCGCGACCTTCTCTGATCACAGACAGCAAGCAAGAAATGTTAGTTTCTTTGCTGGTGAATGGTGAAGCTACGGACGATTCTGTGTCCGAGAGAGAAATTCCAATGTGAGCGGCCTTCAAGGCACCGCAGTCATTAGCTCCGTCGCCGACCATCGCTACGTAATACCCAAGACTTTGCAATTCTTGGACAAGCTGCTGCTTTTGGTCCGGAGACATCCGTGCAAAAATCTTCCCGCGGGTTGCAATCTTTGGGATCAGCTCCGGGTAAAATTGCTTGATGACTGCCCAAGTTTTTCCGTCAATTGCAAATACGTATTTATTACCTGAAAGAGAAAGATCTTCTGCAAAAGAAAGATCAATATTGACAAACGAATGATTCTCTGCTGAACCTGACGCAAAATTGTTCAATTCTCCCGCATTGGAGGCCACTGGTGAAGATATTCTGTGATTGCTTTGTGTAAATCTCAAGCGAGGCTTCTCCTGGCCAATTTGTACGGCATTTACTGTGATAACTAGCACACTTGGGTCAACCATTTCGCAATCGCGGGCCACAGACAGCGCTGTGAGTATATTATCACCAGTAACCATCACAGTTTTTATTGACGCGCAATTTAGCGCTTGTATAACTGGAGCAGTTTCTTGCTTCAAACGATTCTCAAGGACTATAAAGCCCAGAAAGTAAAGATCGGATTCAGCGAATTCGCGATCTAGGCGCTGAATTTTAGTGTAAGTTAATTTATTAAGTGGCTTGTGTCCGATAGCGATCACGCGATAGCCTTCAGAGGTGTATTCTTGAAGCACAGATGCAAAATCAGAAGGAATAGACTCTGGACGCGAGAGACTTTGAATTATTTCCGGGCTGCCTTTGCAGTAAAAATCAAAATTCTTGGCACCGAGAGTCCGAGTGATGACACTCATTCGTTGCAAGCTTGATGCAAAAGGGAACCGCCTAACGATCCCGATCTGTAACCCTTGATCCTGAATTTTCAGCAAAGTTGAGTCTTTGGGTCGGACGACCGGAGGGTGTATCATCTTGAACTTGGTGTCATCTGGTACGTTAGCTTCTTCAAAGCTCCAGTTGGTTGATTCGAACATTTTTAAGTCCAGAGGATCTCCAACCAATGATTCGTCGATTGTTGTTATTTCATGGCATGAAGCCATACCAAACAGCAATTCAGCTGCTGGTAAAGCGACAATCGACCTTACCGACTTTCCAAATTCGTTTCCCACCACGGGAACCACTCCCCACATGTCTAGACCGTCTTCAGTGAGCGTTCCGGTTTTGTCGAAGCAAATGCAGTCGACTGAACCGGAAACATTGATCGCTCTAGGACTGGTGCAGTAAATTTCCCGGTTTTTTAGTCGCTTTTGGGCAATCATCCGGCCTACTGTCATGGTAGCAGGAAGCGCTGGGGGAACCATGATTGTAATTAAGTCCAGTGCTTCTAAAATGATGTCCAAAGCGGGAATTCCGTTGATTGCTTTGGTTACTGCAGTGTAAACAGCTCCTATTACGGCGATGCATGCGAAGATCCCGATAAACTTGTAAGAGTCTTGTTCGAATTCGAAATCCACTGGCGGCGGGTACATTATTGAACGCACTAGTCCTCCCTTGCTGGTGGTGAATCCTGTGCGAGTTACTACCGCAAGAACTCTTTCTCCGCCAAAGTAACGGGCTTGGATAACGTTGGTACCACAAAATAGGGTATGGCGTGCGTGATCTTTGACGTCGTAGATCAAGTGCGGGGACGATGGAATCGGAATTTTGGTCACTGGTACTGATTCTCCGGTTAGCATCGGTTTTTCCGGTCCTGCGGTCGCGTAAAACTTCCGCTACGTCGGATAAGTTGACTGTTGAGTTCAGTTTCTCCTGGTTCTGTAATTAGTAATTAGCTAGTTAGTTTTGGATCTATTGATGTTAATTTTGGATTTCTTACATCAAAAATAATTTAAAGATAAAATTTTAACAAGAGAATAAACATTTGACCAATTAACGCTTTTGTGACATTAGTAATGCGATTAATGAATATTAAAATGATAAAATTATGCTATATATGGACGGACAAGTAGACGCAATCACAATTTATATTCTTTTATCAAAGTTATAAAATTAATGTCTCAGTTATTACCCTTATAATTTAGATTTTCAAAACTAAAAATATTAATAGTAAAAATACTGTATATTTGATCGTTATCTTTATTAATATTTTCAATTCCATCATTTTCCTATTTTTACGGACTTGTATTTAGAAACTTTTAAGTATATGGCATCGTTTGGGCAGGTAATTTACTAAAATTTATCCAATATCTTGTATAAAAAACAAATTAAATATTTATTTTAAATTCAACACAAATAGGAACAACGATAAAACGATTAACTGATCCATTAACATTATAGAAATCTTAATCCTAAGAAAAAAAAAAAAAAAAAAAAATACTAACTGATTCAAGAAAAATATTTGAGCTACCTTTGTTTTGCGGAAAGAAAGTGCGACTTTTACCGTATGGAATGAGATATACAAACAAATGAATAGCTTGACATTTGCACTAATCTTCCTACAAAAACAAGCGCACAAAGTTCAAACTTAAAATAGTATACGCGCCAGCGAGAAAAGTAGGAGATCTCAATCTGCGTGTTTGTTACCCTCGCCTTCGGCTAAGGAGACAATTTTAAACGCGGATTGGAATGTCCTTATTTCCTTCCTCAATGCACAGAAAATAGTATATTACACCCCTTGGGAAGGAAAATAAGAAAAGCCTCAGATCACATGTAATTGTTGGCCGAGGCGAAGCCGAGGTCAACAAACATGTGATCTGAGGTTTTCTATTTTACTTCCTAAGGGCTGTATACTATTTTTCTCCTCGACGGAGGCGGAAAGCGGCATTTTCGTTTAGCGCAGTGGGAGGAAAATTGACGCTTTCCGCCCGGAGGTGAGAAAAAAATTATAAAAATTTCACTACTTTGCATGGATCTCCTTAATTTTTTGAATACTTACGATACTTCAGCGGCAGTTATCGTCTTAATTTTTTCAATATAAAATTGTGCGTCTCTTCCTTGAAATCTTTCGACTATCAAAACAGATTCGGCCTCTTTGAGTGGACATTTTAAGTGGGTTGCCCAAATCATTAGACGGGGCATCCAATGAAAAATGAGACGAAGAAAACCGCAAGTTGCGATAATAAAGAACCATGTTATCGCTGTCCATAATTTACTTTTACGATATCTGCAAGAAAATTTGATTGAGTTAGTAATTTCAAAACGTATTATAAAAACTTGCATTTTAAAAATCAATAACTTCTTATTTTTTTTAATTATTAATTTTTAAAGCAAGAAGTTAAAAACAAAACAGATAGTATCTGTAAATTACTTAAGCAACAAAAAAATCCGAAAAAAAAAAAAAATCTGGAAAATGGTTTACCCTAAAAGCCATCCCTGCAATTTCTCGATAATTTCATATCTAAATTTTTTATTTTTTATTTTTTGATTTTGTTTATTATTAAATTAAAACTTACAAAACTTTTTTTTAATTCCACTCATAGTTTTTCAAATTTTTTTTTTAATGATTTTTTCAATAAAAAAAATTCTAAAATTTTTATAATTTTTTTTATTTGAAAAAATTATCACAAAAAAATAAGAAAAAAAATCTGGAAAACGGTTGACCCTAAAGGGCATCCCTTTAACTTTCCGATAGTTCCACATCTAAATTTTTTATTTTTTGATTTTGTTTAGTTTATTAAATTAAAACTTACAAAACTTTTTTTTAATTCCACTCATAGTTTTTCAAATTTTTTTTTTAATGATTTTTTCAATAAAAAAAATTCTAAAAATTTTTAAATGTCGGCTAAATTTATTGTCATTAAAATTTTTATAATTTTTTATATAATAAGAAAAAAAATCTGGAAGAGGGTTAACCCTATAGGGCATCCCTGCAATTTTCCGATAATTCCATATTTAAACGCTAAAAAATGCACTTATAATGTTTTTGAGCTTTTCGAGCTCAAAAATATAATTTTTATATGATTTCGAGATCAAAAGTCTAATGAAAGTTTAATAAAACCTTATTTTTTTTTTATTTCAAACTGTCATAACTCTGGAATTAATCAATCAATTTTTACGCAATTGGCGGCAATCGATGCAGTTTTTCACATCCTTTAAAAAAATCAACAATAAAAATTTTTTAGATAAAAAATCTCGGAGTAATTCCAAAAAAACATTTTTTTCGGTTTTCTTTCCTTCACGATATCTCTCGAACGAATCAACCGATTTTGACCGGATTAGTGGCGATCGACATAGTTTTTCAAGATTAAAAACTGATTAGTTTTTGAAGTCCATCGATAAAGCCGTTTAAAAGTTATTCCAAAAAAAAACACTTAAAAAAAAAAAATTTTACAATTTTTTTGAGATTTTTCGAAATCTATCGGTCCGAATTTTAATAATTGAATTTTAATTTAAAGGTTGATTTTTAATGTGTCATTTATAACTTTTTTTAACATGTCGGGAGTAGAGGCGTGCAAAAAATTAACATAAAAATATTATAACTTACCCATATATTTCCATTTCATCTTCGCTTCCCGGGTTAATATAATCCACTCCATTTTTACGCTTATGCAGTTCATTGTTTTTAAAATCTAAAAAAAAAAATTTATAAATAGTGATTTAAAAAAAAAAAAATTTTTTTTTCTACAGACAGTTTTTCTGTCATAAATGTTTACTTTTCTTATTTTTACGTTCAAAATTTTATCGCTTGATTTTTAACTAATTATGAACCAAGTTCATAATTGATTTTTAATGACTATTTTTCTTTACTTAGAATTGTGGAAGAAAAGAATGAAGTTTTATACCTGAGGGTATGTCAGTTAAAGTTGAGCCTTAGTAAATTTTAATCTAGACATAAAGAAATTTAAGGTGCAAGACAAAAATTTTTAATTTTAAATAATTTAAAGGAAGCTTTGGAAAGATACTTAAGTTAAAGGAAGTGCAGATTTGACAGCTGTACGTGATTGTAACTTTTAAAAGATTTATTATTTAGTTGGGAAAAATTTTTTTTAATTTTTCTATGGTCTGATCAGAAATAACTTTATTTAAAAAAATAAATAATTTTTTTTTTATTTATAAATTTTTTAATTTCAAAAATTAAAAATTGAAGATGAAAATTTTTTTTATAAAATAAATTATTTAAAATTTGAACATTTAATGCAAAAATAAATGATTTAATTATAAATTAGAACCAAAAAATTATTTTTATTTTTATTATGCAAAAAAAAAAATTTTTTTTGATCAGAAATTATTTTATTAAAAAAAAAAAAAATAGATACTTAAATTAATGTAAACTGAAGAAATTTGATTGAATAAAAATGTCTCAAAATTTACTTGAAATATTTTTTTTTTAACGATCAAAAGAATTGGATTAATGCCAAACTCTTCACCATTAGCTTCCTTCAAAATAATTTACGTAATTTCTCAGTAAATTTTGAGTATTTTATTAGTCTGTTTTTTAGTTTTGTTGTAACATAACATGTTATATATAAATAACACAAATGAATTATCAACTACTGTCGTCAGACATTAGCGTCCTAACAAGTCAACTGTCTTTTGTAATTAATATTGAATATATAAGTGATAAAAAGCTTGTTGACAATAAATTTTCATTACCTGATGAAGTAATGCGAGTATAAAGTTTAGCCAGCAAACTTTTTATATTCTCTGAATTTTCCTGATGCTTTGGTAAACATTGTCTCAGCTTTTCAATCAATGCTTCATTCATAGTGTCTTCTATTTTATTTATCGCTGACATGTCTCTAAAAAATATGAGAGTTTTAATTTTTGTTGGGTTATGGACATTTGAAGGTATTAATTTAATAAATAGAATAGTAGAAGAAATAAAAATAATAAAATAAATGACGACATTTGGTTAATGGGGCTCTATGAAATACGGCAATTAATCGTTTGAACTTGGCAGACCACCAAAGGGTGAATCTGTCAGTTACAGAAACACAAGTTGTTCCGTTTATAAAATAAATTCTAATGTCAATGTCTCTTTTATTTAACAATTTATTGAGATCAAATATAAATAAAGTGGACTATTTTATTTTATTCGGGTAATAAATAACATTTTTTTTGAATTGTTATACGCTTAAATAATTGATATTGATCAGAGTAATTTAAAGTTACAAATTTAAAATGATTTTAAAAAATGCAATTACATTTGATCATTGTGAGATAATAACTTATCCAATTTATTATCCTCAACCCAGTGGTTCTCCTTGTCATCAACTCTCGATTTTTTCATGGTCAATAAGATTTTCGCTCCAATTAACAATTCCGTGTTTATCTTTATTTTCGAGTATAATAATAAAATTTCATGTTTCGTGAAATTAAAATGTTGAAATTTACGTTAATTGAGTATGACGGTATGAATATACGTGTTAATCTTTTTTAAATTGGAAATTATCGGTTTTGTAAAACGGTTTTACTCGCGGCTCGATTTTAAATATAACTTTCTTATCAATGTTGTTATTATTATTATTTTTAATAATTTAAGTATTGGTGTAAAGTACTTTTAATGTAATAAAAATAAACCAGTTTATAATTTAATTTTTTTTAATTTTGACAGTCATAATTTGTAAATTAATAATTTTAAAACATTTATCATTTAAATTTCATAACTTTTTTGTCTTTCTCCAAATTTTTTTTATTTTAAATAATATTTATTAAATATCGATAATAATTAAAATTCAACAATTTAATTTAAATTAATTTTTATGTATTGTAAGAATTATAATAAAAGCGCAATTTTTAAAAAATGTTTCTTCAGTTTAATGATATTTATTTAAATAATCAAAAAGAAGCCAATAAAATAAGAAAAACTGTTAAAAATTAACTTTTTATTATACTAAAATGTAAGCTATTAATGAAAATATTTATGTACATCAAAAATATATATCTTTAATCATTTTTGCGTTGATACTTAAACGCCGAATCTAAAAATATTCACACGGAACCACCTTGCAAATAATGTGGGTTAAAGGAACGCATGGAAATAGTTTTATAATTACTCAATACACAACTTCATAACTTATCATTCATGATATAATAATAATAATAGCAATAACAATAATAATGATAATTATATATGTAACAAAATTCACTAAAAAAGTACAAAAAATCTTTATAAAAATGAATAAGCGCGTAAATTTTCTCTTACAACTGTTATTAAAAGATAAAATTTGCAAAAACGAGAAACGAAACGCGCCGAACGACTTTTCAAGTCGGTTTGACGTTTTCTTCAGCCAAAACTATGTTTAAATCCCAAGTGCACACGCGGGATCGCTATTAATAACACGCTCGTTCTTTCCAAAACCTCTCACGATTCTCCAATTTCTGGCTATTTTTTTTTTTTCGTTTTTCATCTCATTTATTTAGCTTTTTTTGTTCCAGCCTATGTAATGTATAATTATTTTTGGTACAGTGAGATCTAAGAATCTAAAGACATTGAACCCGGTTATGCTTTTCTATATATATTTTATTTATTTTAATCTTATATTGCGTTTTCTTGTTTTTGTTTTCAATGTTTTTTTAAATAATGACGATCATTAAATATTATTTATGCCAAATTTTATTCTGATAGGATCTTTTGATTTAAAATTCTGTTAAATTATTATTATTATTATCGCGGCCAAAATTTAAGTGTATTAATATACATGACTTGGATTTATTATTTATTTTTATAAAAATAATAATTTGTCATTGATTAAATTTTTTATGATAAAAATTTCTCAATATATTTTGCAAAAAATAACTTTGATTTTTTTTAAATATTCAATAAAAAAAAATAATTAAATGTTACATAAATCTGATAATTTTTTAATTTTTCTTAAAGTATAATCTAGATATCACTGAGTATAATCTGGATTACAGTGAATATAATCCAGATTTCACGCAGTATAATCTGTTTTTTTTTCACCATAGATATCACTGAGTATATTCTGGGATGATATTTAGTGTCATCTTGTTCTTTCCGTATAGCTAAAAAAATAAAAATTTCCATATGTATATATATTTCAAAATTTTTAACAATTTTATTTCTTAATTGAAGGAACAAAAATTTTTCTCATATTAATATTTTCTTTTTAAAAAAATTTATTTCCAAATTTGGAAAAAAAGAAACAATTTTAGATGAAAATTCTGAAGTTATCTATAAAAATTATTAAATGTTTGTTTTAAATAATGTGAATTAATTGATAAAAATTTTCAACAGTTTTACCGACGAGCTAAATCAAAATCAAAACTGGATCAATTGGGAATCTGTGTACGGATCACGATTTCCTAATATCGCGACATTTGACGGAAGAAATATTTCGTTCCATGAAGATATGAGCGAAAAATACGACTTGTCTAGGCGTAAAGTTGCTGTTATAATTAGTAACCAACCCTGCGTTCCTTTTAGCATCAAAAGTAGAATTTTAAAGATGGCATTTAGTCTATATACTGAACGCCCACTCTATTACAACAAAAGATATCAAATAGTTCATATAAATAAAAATATTGAAGATATTGACTTTAATAATTGCTCAGTTCCGATTTTTGGAAGTTATCGCAATGTTAGTGTTGGGCCTTGTTTGCCTTCAGAAGATAAAAATACGCTTCTATGTTCTTATAATCCAACAGAGGTAAATTAAAATATACATTTTTTTTTTTAAATAAATTAGTTTTAAAAAATTACATTTATAATTTTTTAAAGCTTTTAAAGATGAAATTTTTAAAATCAATTTTTTTTGCTATAATTTAATTATTAAAAAAAAATTTTTTTTTACAGTTTTTGCCTAAAGCAATGTACGAATCACCCACAATTACATTATTCTGTAATTCAATAGAGAATCCAGACAAAGCATTTTTAGCTGGTCTTATTATTCAAAAAGAATTTCCACTGGAAGATAATCAGGAATCCAAGATTTCAAAGTTAGAAGTCATAAATGTAAGTGATATGTGGAAAGTTATTGATGAAAAGTGGAAAGAATTGTACCCGACTGCACCTGAAGAATCAGAAGAATTCGGGCCCATTAAATAGGTATGTACTTAGTGGTATTGTTAAAAACTCTGTCGTATTATTATTATATTTTTATATCTGTAATATAGAATTTTTTATAAGAAAATAAATAAATAAATACTTTTCATGTTTTATGAAGAAATAAAATAAAATGAATATATCTTACAAAAAATTTTAATGGACGGCAGTTATGAGTACATTGGATCGTGTATAAATATATTAATATATTAAACAATTAATAAAATTTTTTGTCTTACAAATATTTTTGTAAATAAAATTTTTTATAAAAATTCAATCTTAAAAATGTTAGTAAAATTTTGTTCAATTTTAAAATTATGGTCTTATCTATTCTACTTATTGTAATAATGATACTGAATTTAGCAGAAATCTAAAAAGTTTTTTACAATTAATTTACAATAAAAAAAAATTATCAAAAAAATTTTAAATGTGGTGAAAAAAATTTTCAGATAATAGCTAGTATAATCCAGATTATATTGGGTGATATCTGTATTATACTCATTATAATCTGGATTATACTCATTGTAGTCTGGATTATACTAGCTACTATCTGAAATTTTTTTTCACTCAGTATAATCTTGGATGATATCCAGTGACATCTTATTCTTTCCGTGCAGTAATTTGACTTCGTCATTATTATAATTTGCCAATTATCGTTAACCGTGTTTTTATTTTTTTTTTTACAATTATACAGGAAAAGAGAAACAGATTTCTCGAGTAAACTCTGCTCAATTCAAGGCCGTAAAAATTACGCTGAAATAACGAGTGGTTCTAGTGCTGCTTTTGTTGATAATTGTCATTAAGAAGAAGAAGAAGAAGAAGAAGACAAGAATATATTTTAAAAAATTATTCAACAAACAAGAGGTGCAAGTTACCTTCAATACCGTTTAGTTGGTGTTGTCTGTCAAACTCATTACTCAACGTTTTACAACATAATTTATATTAGTCTACAATATGTACAATATTATGTAAATACGAAAAAAGGCATCATATTTTTTTTTTTTTTTTTT
>JZSA01007812.1:0-13506 GCA_000956155.1 Cotesia vestalis
ATAAAAAAAAAAAAAAAAAAAAAAAAAAAAAAAAAAACTCACCTTCATCTTAACACATTTATCAAACTCTTGTTGTGAAGTAACACAAAGTGTCATCCTCTCAACAGTACAACTCCTAACTCCTAAAATAGCATCTTCAGATTTTTGCCCCAAATAAGACGAGTAAGTTTGTTCATTATCAGGTAAAGAAATAAAATCCGTAGCACTGTCAGAGAATAATAAATTATGAACATTTCCAAATTTCGGAGCGCTTTCAAATAAATCAAAAACGTCGGGTGGTGTGACTGCCAATGGATCATTCCAATTATTAGAATTTGTTTCATATCTATTATTTGAATTTACAAAATTTCCGTCTCTGTTTTCATCACGGAATCCGCGGTTTGTTTCATTTCCAAATCCGTAATTTCCGTATCCATCATTATTATTATTATTATAATTATAATTATTATTATTATCATCATAACGATTATCATTATAACGATTATCAAATCTGTCTCTGTCTCTGTCTCCAAAATTAGTAGAATTATTAGGAATATTTTTGCTGAATAATTTAGCAGCTTTTTCAAAAAATTTCTGATAAAGCCGCCTAGTTTCTGGCCTAGTGGCACTAGAAACAACAATAGCACGTGTCGGAACTTGATCCCAGTGACAATTGCGATAATTATCAACATCCGAGCGAGACCCGTCAGGACACAGCAGCTCAAAGTCGGATTTTTTGATGGAATTGTAGTCATAATTAGTGGCCAAAAATTGATCAACAGTCGAATGCAATAAAAAGGCAATTTCTCCAGCTTCAATCAAGCATTTAAGAGCTCCTTCGTATCCAGCATAAGGATCTGCGTTGGTGCATCTTTTACCGGGAATTTCACCGATACAGAGCTTACAAAGTTTGTCTTCATTGTCACCCAGCGGATTGTAGCGATCCACCAGCGAATTAACCGCGCAAGATGGTCCAAAATATTTGAGCGTAGATTTAACATGATTGTTGCAGTCGATAACTTCAAGCCCGCCGTGTTTCATCAGAGTGTGAAGAGGAATTATCCAGCCAGCCAAGGTCTCGGTTCCAGCGAAGCAAGCTTTCTTTCCTCGAAGATGCTGCAGAGAAGTTACATCGCTTAGAGTCCCTTTTTTTACTACTGCTACTGCGTACTGATACTTGACTCGGTTCACGTCGATCTCCTGCATAATGGGGACTAAACTGTGGTAGCGTCCTCCGATGAACACTTCTCCGGCGTCCAGTGTTGTCACGTGGACTGTTTCCGAGTCCAGGACTTTCATACATTCTTCTTTTTTAGAAGCTTCGTAGCATTTTAGTGAAACGTAGTCACGCCCGAAGTGAGCTATCTCCCGGTCGACTGCGATCATAAATGCGTTGCATTTTGCAAACTCTTCCTTCGAGGTTGTACAGAAGACGAGAGTGTTGTTTTTGGTTGCTTTTATCGTGTGAGGGATGAATGGTTGACGGAGAGACGGGTCAAGGTTCGGGCGAGAGCTGTCGAAATTATTCGAATTTATGTTCGAGTCCGTGTTCTGGTTGTTTTTATTTTTTGGGTCATAGTTGCTGAGATATTGACCTGGAAATTAAATTTTTTTTTTAATGCAAAATAAATTTTTTTTTTAATACTAAAGTTAGTCCAAATTTTAATTTTTTTTAAAATTATTTAATTAAAACTAAAAAATGTGTTTTTTTTTTAATTGCACACGGTAAGAAAAAGATTACACTGGATATCATCCTAGATTATAATGAGTATAATCCAGATATCACGCAGTATAATCTGGATTACAATGAGTATAATTCAGATATCACACAGTATAATCTGGATTTTTTTTAGCTACTATCTGAAATTTTTTTTTACCATAGATATCACTGAGTATAATCTGGGATGATATCCAGTGTCATCTTATTCTTTCCATGCACGTTTAGTTTTTCAAATTTTTTTTAAATAAAATAAAAAAAAAATTTTATTATAATAATTTTTTCTATAAAAAAAAATTATAAAAATTTTTAAATGTCGACTAACTTAATTTTCATAATTTTATTTGGCCTTTCATGTTTATTATTTATTAACTATAAATAAATTTTTTTTTTTTAGATATTAAGAATTATTAAAATATTTTTAAGTTTTTATAATCATTTTATTTTTTAATTTTAAATAATTAAGTAACATTAAAATTACCAGACACTTGACAATATTTTGATTTTTTTTTTTTTGGAAAATAAACTAGATCCAAAAAAATGAGACTGAAGTTGGCAGACAAAAATTATTTTAAAATTTTATAATAATGCAATTATTATAAAAAAAAATTAATCAAAAAATTCCCCACTTGAAAATTAATAAAAATTACAAGTAAAAATTTATAGAAGCATTTTTTTTTTATTGCAATTGATTTATGCTAAAATTTTTAAAATTGTCAAGTGACAATTTTTTAGAGCTTCTAAACAAGGAATTTTTTAAATAAATTTGTTAAAAAAATTCCAAAAATTAACAAATGTCTCTAAATTTCAGTAATTCTGAGTCAATTTTTTATAAATATTAAAATTTTTTTTAAATAATTGTTTAATGTTATTTTAATTTTGATAAATCTAAAAAAATGTCTATAATTAAAATTAATTACATCATATAAATTTTGAGTTACTGTTTTTATGTTGTGAGTCATACATCTGTATATTATGAATCATAATAGGTGATTGAAGTAATTATTTATATAGTAGATGATTTTTTTAATAATTTTACAATTAATAAAAATTAATTCTAAAATTTTATAATTTTTTTTTTTTAAATTAATTAGTAAAAATTTAATTATTTGTTTAAAAAAATTATATTTCAAAATAAAAAATTGTCAAATTTAAATTTGTTTAAAATTCTTCATAATTTTAATGAATTTTTTTTTTATATTTATTTATAAAATAAAATGTGTTGAAAAAAAAAAAATTAATAATATTTTTTAATAAATTCAGCTGAGAATTTTAATTATCACCATCACTGACTCCAAAAAAATTTAATCATCTAGTGTATAAATAAAACAATCTGAAATTATTAAAATTATTAATTTTACGAATTAATTAAAATTCATTTTAATTATTAGTAAATTGTTAATTCTTTAAATAAATTAAGTAATCAAATAAATAATACAAAATGTACATACCTCTAGCGATGGTTATAAACAAAAATAAAACGGTAACTTTCATTTATAAAAATATATTGATAACAAATTTAAAAAGATAAAATGTAACTAGAAAATTCAACAATAATTTTTTGTTTGTTTTAAAAATATTTTATGTTCCATTTATTAATTTTTAAACGTAAAATATAAACAATGGAAACTATACGTGTATTGTTGTAATCGCCATAGTCTAGCGTCAGCATGACCGCGCCTATCTGACATGGGGCGTGGTCGCTGCTGCCATCTACAGAATAAATTCAAATATTATTTAGCTTGAGAATTTTTAACATGGGATGATAAAAATATCTAAGTAAAATTCGTGGACATCTGTCAATTTTTAATTAAACTAAAATTAATGAAAATTAAATTAGCCGAAATTTAAAAATTTTTAAAACTTTTTTTCATTGAAAAAATTGATTACAAAAAAATTAAAAAAAATTAAAAAACTTTAAGTGCAATTCATCAAAAATATTTTTTACTTCTAATTTAAATATTAAAAAAAAATCAAAAAATACAAAATGTCGGCTAACTTTAGGTATTATCTAAAATTAGCCGACAGCGAAAAATTTTAATTTTTTTTTATTAATTGACAAATTTTTTTAGAATTCAACAGCAGTGAAATTATTATGAAAAAAATTAAACAAAAAAATTCCACATGTGAAAATTTTTGTTTTTTTTTTATTAATTGAATTAGCAATAAAAAAATATTTTTGAAAAATTATTCGTACAGTTTTTCAAATTTTTTACATGTGAAATTTTTTATTTTAATTTTTTCTATAATTTAATCAATAAAAAAAGTTCCAAAAAAGTTTAAATGTCGGCTAACTTAATTTTCATTAATTTTTAAGACACTGAAGCTGACAGACATGACAAATTTTTTTATAATTCAATAGCAGTGAAATTATTATGAAAAAAATTGAACAAAAAAATTCCCCACGTGAAAATTAAAAACAATTACACGGAAAAAAGAAAACTCGAAAAATTACAGTACACTGAAAAAAAAAAAATTCTTGACTGGAGTGTAAATTTTCTTGGCTCAAGAAAATATCAAGGAAGATTGAAAATTTCTTGAATAAAGTCAAAGTTTCTTGAGACAAGATAAATTTCTTGAGCCAAGAAAATTTCTTCTTGCTCCAAAATAACTTTTGTTTTCCTTAAAATTTACTTGGCGCAAGAAATTTGTTTTTTGTGTGTATAAAATATAAAATCAGTCCCGTCGTAATTAAAACAAGAAAAATTACAGTTTGAAATAAAATTTTTCTAAATTCAATTTTTAAATGTAATATTCAGAGCTTTTAATGGAAATATTACATTCTACAATGTAATTCTTATAAAATCTGTAATGATTACATTAGAAACTGTAATTTTTCCAGTTTTCATCACGAAGCGCCACGTTGCATTATATACCGTAATTTTTCGAGTTTTCTTTTTTCCGTGTACTGATGAAAATTTTTGCAAGCATGTTTATTGTTGTAATTAATTACTTGTAACAATTTAAAATTGAGAGCTGTCAACTGAATTCTCTATCATCGCAATTATTTGAATTTTTTATTTATAAATAAATTTGAAGGTATGACCTGGGTTTGTTCAATTGGTGTATTGAAGGAATTTATTTTTATTTTATTAATCACTTAAAATTAAATAGAAATAATTATTATGACGATTATTTATTAATTTTCATAATTATTTTATTTAGCCAATATAATTATTAATTAATTGAAATTAAAATTATTATTAATTAATTAAAAATTACTTTTAAGACGCACGACAGAAGTATTTCTACGTATTATTTTTTTATCGACATTCTTTACACTAGACGGGTACTTTTGGATCGTAAAATTTATGAATTTAATAATTTTGGTCTTAAAATATGTGATATTTTAATTTAAAAAAAAAAAAAATTTTAACTACTAAAAATAAATCAAATGAAAATTTTTAAATTTTATTCATCAAAATTAACAATTACATTATTAAACAACAATAAACAATTATAAAAAAAAAAAAACGTTACGTAATTATGAACATATAAATTTATAAATAAATTGAAATTTTTTTTTATAAACAAAAATTCTATATTTAACAAAAAATTAATTTTTATTACAAAATAAACAAAAATTACAACCATCGACAAATAATCTTAACATCCTCGATACTGAGATATTTAACAATCTCAGGTACCATATCTTCTTCCAGCACCGCTCCAAAAATATCCATAATTAAATCTTCAACTTGAACAAGTGATTTTGCCAAAATAAATATTTTTTTCGCCCGAAAATAGACAATTTCTCTGTAGTGAAGAAATAACAACCGAATATTATCAACAACAGAAATAATTATCTTCTCATCGCTTCTATAAACAAATCTAAGCTTTCCAGCCAGCTTGCAATCATCAAGTCCATGTAACAAATCATAAAAAGAAATTTTAACTCTTGGAACCACAAATGTCTTCTTCATCAATTCAACTTCTTCGGCGCATTCAACACGCAGCTGTTCAAAGCCACAATTAACAGCCAATTTATTTTGTTGACAGACATAAAATTCAGCAATTATCATCTTCACAATATGCTCTTTAATATTTTTAACATAATTTATTTCTTCAGTAAAATTATAATATTGATTAACAGGGCAAGGATAATTAACCGCGCTATTATCATCTTCATCTGTGTAATTAACGTCAAAACCAACGGCAAGAAGATAATTAATAACATCAGAGTTCCCTTTAAAAAGAGCGACATGAAGCAAAGTTTTTTTTTTAAAAACAACATTAACATCAGCGCCCCGTTTAATTAATTCAATTGCATGGATGTAACTACGATCTTCAATAGCCAGATACAAAATTGGTTTGTCCGGAAAATTGTATCTCACACTACAAGCTCCAAATTCTCTTAAAATCGCCATTATTAAATAATTCTTTTGACTAATCGCCACATCAAGCGCAGTCATCTTTAATTTACTTTCAAAATTTACATCCGCCCTATTTTTAACCAGCAATTCAACAGTTTCAGAGTGTTCACAGTAAACCGCTTCGATTAACAACGATTTATCGTCTTCAATCTCGTTAACATCAGCGCCATTTTGAAGAAGATACTCAACAATATGGCGGTAGTTATTCTTCACCGCAAAGCGCAAGGGATTTTTATGCAGAAAATTTTTAGCGACTACAGCTCCATTATTCACCAACAAATCAAATATTTTGGCATTTCCGGTGTGTATAGCAGCGTCAAGAGCTGTGGCGCGGCTCAAAATAGCACAGATGTCGTTGCGGTTGACTTCTGCGCAGCTATAATCAATGGCGCGAAGATTTGAATTTTGAAAACTAACAACAGTATTTAAATTGAAGCTTTTTTTGATGAAATATTCGACTAATTCTTTGTTTTCATAAAGCGTAGCTAAAATAAACAACTCTTCATCTTTACAAATATTATTTAAATTAACGCCTTTTTTTAATAAACATTTAACAATTAAATTATTACGCTTGCAAATAGCAATAATCAATGGAGTAATTCCAATTGAATTAAATCCATTTAAATTGTTTAATTTTTTTTCTTGATAAATATAATTAATATCAGCTCCTTTATTAATTAAAAGTTCAGCAATTTCTGTGTTTTCATTTTTAATAGATAAATGAAGTGCATTTTTATTTTCCGGAGAATTTAAATTTACTTTTTGTATCAAAAATTTAGAAATTTCATTTCTTTCCAGATCAATTGACAAAGTTAACGCTGATTTTCCGTTGGAAAATTTGTGCGAAGAAACGTCACTTGGAGAAGATCCAAAAAATCTTTCAACTCTAAAATTTTGAGTTATATTAACAACAGCGCTAAGATCACAACCGTGTTGAATAAGAAATTTTGTTACATCAATATTATTTTTCCCGATTGCAAAAAGCAAAGGCGTTATTCCGTTGTAATTAAAATCTACATCAGCTCCGTGATTAATTAAATACTCAGCAATTTTATTTCTTGTTAAATGAATGCTTATAATTAATGGAATTTCTCCGTCAATTATTTTGTTGACTTTTGCGCCTTTTTCTATTAAATATTAAACTAATTCTAAGTTATCATTTATTACCGCTCGATGTAACGGCGTTTCTTTGCCAAAAACAAAGTTTACATTCGGACATTTGTCAATTAAAAATTTAGAAATTTCTAAATTATTTTTTTCCATGGCCCACTGCAACGAAGCTCGGAAAATAAAATTATCTTTTTCATTTTTTATTATATATTCTATTATTTCGTGATTATTCACGTCAATTGCCAAGCGCAAAGTGTCAATATGATCATTTGTAAGGTACAGAGTAGCTCCGGTGTCTATTAAAAATTTAGCGGCTTCATTGTGGTTCTCACTGATTGCTAAGTAAAGAGGTGTTGTGTGTAAATGTTGGATTTTATTTACATTAGCGCCGTTTTTAATTAAATATTTTACAAATTTAAAATAATTTTTTATAAAAACAAAACTAAGCGATGAAAATGACCAGGAATTTTTTTTATTTATCAAAATTTCTGCGACTGAATATTCACCATTTTCTACCGCCCAAATAAATTCTGCACCATTTTTGGACAAATTAATTTTTTCATCATTTATAAAAGCTACAATTTTAATAAGCTCAAAAAATTTATTACTTTTCGCTAAATTAATCGCTAATTCATCAAATTCAGCGCCGTTTTTTAAAAGAACTCGAATTATATCTTGATTTTTATCAATTATACCAAAATGCAACGGAGTCAGACCTTCAATTTTATTTGAGTCAATTTCATCAAAAAGTACGGAAGAAATTGTCTTGGAATTTATATCAGCTCGCTTTTGGATAAAAAGTTCTACTAAATCTCTGCGGTTTAATCTAACAGACGTGTGCAAAGGTGTTTCTCCAGTAAATATGCTTTTATAATTAATGTTAAATCCGAGATTTATTAGAATTTCTGCCATTTCATAGTTACCTTCTTCGGTTACTGTGTTAAGTAGATCGTGAGACTTATCTTCCGGAGGGTAAGCGCCGGAAGTTATCAGTTTATTAACCAATTTATGATTTCTGACTTTAATTGCGGAATCAAGAGGAGACTTACCGTATTTATTTCTGATGTAGGCTTTCTCGCTGATGTCAATCGCGTCAGTTTCACGCCATTTGATGGACAGGTTTACGTCTGCGTTGTGCTCCAGCAAGTAGTTGGTTAATTTGTCGTCTTGGTGGATTATTGATACTTGCAAAATTGAGGGGTAAAATTCTAATGGGCCGGGAAATCTTGAGTTGACACAGAGAGTACCTTGCATCACCTTCCTGCGGATGGCTGTGTAAAATTCTTGATAGTCCATGGTGGTATACTGTGGGCTAAATTAGAAAAAGGTTTGGACAATTATACAATAAAAAATTTTACGTCATTGCGGGAAAAAATTTTGAGTTAAAAATTTTTATGTTAAATATTTAACTCTTTTTTGTGTTAATTTGACACAATAAAAGTTTAATCAAAATAAAAAAAGTGTTACAGATTTAACACAAAAAGTTTTAACATTAAGTTTTTTGAGGCAATGACGCAAAATTTTTTACTGTGTAATTGGTGATGCAGTGTGGTATATTTGTGAAAATTAATTTAGCAGATATTTTATTATTTAAAAATTTTAGAGACGCATTATTTCAAAAAAAATTGAGATGGAGAAATTTTTTTTAATTAAAAATTCAATTTTTTTTTTAATAATTTTTTTGTTAAAAAAAGTGACTACTTAAAAAATTTTTTTAATTTTTTTGATAAACATATTACTATAAAAAATGAAAAAAAAAAAAATTGACATGGAGAAATTAAAAAAAAAATTAAAAATCCAATTTTTTTAAAATAATTTGTTTGTAAAATAAAATAAAAAATTTGTTAAGTGATTGCTAAGTTTCCAGTACTACTAAGTAACGAAACTGGATATCATTCCAGATTATACTCAGTGATATCTGTGGTAAGAAAAAATTTCAGATAGTAGCTAAAAATACAATTTTTTTATTTAAATAAATTTTTTATGATTATTTGATTGTTAAAGAAATTAAAAAAAAAAATGTCAGGTTAACTTCATAAATATATACATACCTTTAAACAATTGTTTAAACACTTTTGAACCAGCTGATTTTTAAATTATTTTGTAAAATAAATTTAAATAGTGGTAATTACTCTCAATAATTTTTAATGTTTACTATTGATAAATAAATATAATTTTATTTAATAAATTTATCGAGTACTCGGTAAAAATTGAGATTTTATACGCCAAACTGAATAACTGAAATCATGTAAAAAAGATTTTTTTCATGACTATAAATAATTATAATAATTAAATAAAGTTTATAATTGAATAGAAACAAAAAAATCCAAGTTATTTAATACTTACATTTTAATTGTTTTAAAAAAGAATTTATAATAATGAAATCATTGTTGATGCCGGTAAAATTAATTGCTTAATGTTCAAAAGCTATTAGCTTCCTTTGTTCTTTGTTTCGTTAGCTATAGTTTGGTAAGACCCCACGCCAACTCGATGTTAGTGGAAATGGATTTTTTTTAAGGTACTAAAATTTTGCAATTTTCGACGTTCAACAATTTTTAATTTTTTTTTTATTAATTAAATTGTGAGTAAAAAAAATTGCACGCATAATTTTTTAAGTTTTTTACATAAATTAAAAAATGTTTAATTATAAATGAGGAATTTTAAATTTCTTCTTATAGAATAGTAAATTTTTTTTTTTTTTAAATATTTAATTATTTTATTTTGCACAATTTGATTAAATTAAATTAAATTAAATTAAGCTATTATTTTCCTTTTAATTAGATAATAAAAAACTTGACTGAATTCAGTCGGAATTTTTATTTAAAAAATAAATTACATTTATTGTAAAACCTCAAAGAAGCTAAAGAAGCTTCAGAGATTATAAAATTTATTTACATAAAAATAATTAAATGAAAAAATTTTTTTAATCAGGGAATATCGTATAACTTGAATCTTCTCCAATAGGAATTTCAATCGGTAATCGACAAAGCCCCAGGTTTTGATGGCACCACTCGGGCGCCATGGTCTGGGCAAGAATCCCTCGATCGACTAGGCGATCTCGGTGAAGAAAAATTCGAGATTCCACATCTCGCCACGCATATCTTGATGAACTTGTATCATCATTCCAAAGTCTTCCTGCTAAGGCAGCCGCTCGAGGCCACAGCTGGACGTCTAGGGAATTTTCATCAGCAGATTCTGACCACAAAATTACTTCACCGCCTTTGAAAAAATAATAAAATTAATCTTTGAAATTAATCAACTCTTTTTATGGTATTAAAGAATTAATTTATTACCGAAAATTAAATTTTTCTTTGATTCTAATTTTAGAGATTTAAGGGTTTGTAATGGTGAGTATTCAAAAATTCTTCTCCAATCGTTGTACGGTGAGCACCAATTAGCCCCAGGACCTACATAAGATGCAAACCTGTTGACAATTTACAATATATTAATGATCTAATTTTAGAGAAGAAATAATTCCTTTCAATCTATATTATTAAGAGAATAAGAAAAATTTTGTTTTCAAGATGATAAAATCGGTTTTTTTAAGTGAAATTTAGTGTCATTGCAAAGGTCTTGACTTGAATTTGTGTCTTTTCGAGGTTTCATATAATTCTCATTGATTTATGATGATAAGTATTAAAAAATGATCTATCTTTAGATACATAATTAAAAAATCACCTTGTATTTTATGAATTATTGACATTTTTAAAGATATAAGCTCATCCTGATGTTATATTTATTAAGACCTTTCATTTGAGTACCCACATCAATTTTTCATATATTTATATATCTTATATATATGTATATATGAGAACTATATCAAAATGCATATGGGTACTCAAATGAAAGGTCTTGATGAGTGTCGATGAGTATAACATCAAAATGAGCTTACATGTTTAAAAATGTCAATAATTAAGAAATTACATATTATTTTATCAACTAATATTATTTTCAAGGATATAAGCTCATTTTGATGCTACACTTATCAAGACCTTTTATTTGAGTACCCACATCAATTTTTCGTATATTTTATATATTTAACGAATATTAAAATGTCATGCATATAAAATATATGGAAAATACATGAGGGTACTCAAATGAAAGCTCTTTCTCTCCTGTAAAATTCAATAATTCTTATCAACTCTTAATAACTCTTCGAGAAAATTCCAAATTGCAGAGAACATTTGACTTTTGAGTCTTGCAGAGTTTTGAAAACTTATTAAGTATTTTCTTCACTTAGTTAGGGATGTTAAAATTTTCAAAAAGTCTTAATCAAAATTGTATAGACTGTTTAAGAGTTTTTTCATAGAATTATTTCCACAAGAAAAGATACTTTTTTAATTAATAAATTAATTTTAGTATAAAATTTTAGATAATCTCACCCGCAATCCAAAAAATGAACATCATAATGAGAAAAAATAACTCTAAATCCAGCATTAATTAAATCAGAAACAGTTTTAGTGTCATCTTTGCTGTTCCAATTCTGAATAATATAATTTTTATTATCGAACTGATCAAGATTATTTTTCTTGGTTAAATCACTGGTCCACAAAATGGCCTGTTTGTCTTTCCCGCCATTAGCAGCCTTGAGTTTCAGGTAAGCGCGAGCCTGGAATTTGTTCCAGAGTTTGAAAAACATCTTGTCTTCCAGATTCAAATCCGTTGAATTGGCCCAGCGCCTGATAGCCTGCGAAGATTGCCAGCAATTTTTGTTGACCTGATCGCCTCCTAAGTGAAAGACGTCAGGATCAAAGTCTTTAAGAAGGTCCTTGTAGAGTCCCTCCAGGACGTCGTAGACCTTCTCGTTGAGAGGGTTGAGCTGGCCACAGGGTGGAGCTGGACAGTGGTTGGTCCAGAAAATTTCTCTGTAGCAGATGAGAGCGTCGTCGATCCACTGCCAGCCTTCGCCAACATGAGCAGGAGCGTCGAGCTCAGGAATCACGCGAACTCCGTGGTAAATCCCAAAGTCCTTGATCTCCTTGATGTCTTCTGCGGTGTAGACCTTGCTGGGCGAGTACGCCCCAAAGCGCGTCATATTCGGCCAAGTGCGGCTGAAGTAAGGGAAGCTGTGTTGGTCCGTCATGTGCCAGTGCAGCGTGTTCAACTTGGACATTCCCATGGCCATGATGGTCCTCTTGATCGCAAACTTGTCAAGGTAGTTGCGGCTGGTGTCCAACATCACTCCACGGTGCGGATAGCTTGGTCCGTCGATTACAATCGCTCCAGTCGGCATCTGAATCTGTCTCGTGATGTCATTGAAGAAGATCAGCTGCTCCAGTGTTTCCAGCGCGTGTCTCAGGCCAAAATAATTTTTTGCCTTGATTCTGACATACGCCACTGACATTGGCGTCTCCATATTCAGTTCATAGCTTTCATCTGTCTCTAAAGTCAAAGACGTCCTGGTACAGTCTTGCAAGGTCATTGCGTGGATAAATAAACCACGAGTTTTAACGTCTCTTTTACCATCTGGCTTGAATTTGCGAAGGCGCATCTTCATTTCGCGGATTCTTCGCTTGATTAGTTTTTCCACTGGCGTTTTCTTGCACCGCGCTATATATCTGACACATTTGTACTCCCACACTGGGCTGGAAAATTTTTATTTTGTGTCAGTATTTTTGGGAATTATTAAAGGTAAAAGGGCTTATAGCTAAGGGTTCATAGAGATTTGTGGTGATAGGGCGTATAGAAAAAAATTTTTTTTGCCATTCGTTTTAAAATTGTCGGAAAATTAAAAAACATTGGGATTTTTCCTATTTTTACATAGGAAAAATTCCTATGTTGAAATGGAAATTTTTCCAATGTTAACATGGGAATTTTTTATTTTTTAATATGATAGAAATATCCATGCGACATAGAAAAAATTCATTTATCACTAAAATTTATGTAACTTAATTTAATAATTACAAATTTACATAACAATTTTCTCATTCGAGCAATTTCAGATAATTTAAAAGTAGAACAGTGATATACAGGCGGTTTGTGATAAAAAAATTCGGGGAAATTTTTTTCAAATTTTGCTTTACATTTCAAAAAAATTAAAAATCCAGCAGATTATGGACGGTGTGGCTTAAATTGCCATAACTTTTTCAAAAATTGACTTATCGGGACGTTTTTTTTTTCAAAATTTTTTTTATTAAATGTTCTTTTTGGAAAAAAATAGAAAAAAATTATTCAAGCCTATCTTCATCGTTATTTTTTAGATTTTCCAAAAAAACTCCAAATTTCTCAATGATAAACATTTTTAATTTCTTTTTTCTTTCTTCCATATGAAACTTTGACATTTTCTACAAATATCCTGAAAATTTCAGAATGGTGTTTTTTCGATTT
>JZSA01007814.1:0-18495 GCA_000956155.1 Cotesia vestalis
TATTATTATTATTATTATTATTATTATTATTATTATTATTATTATTATTATTATTATTATTATTATTATTATTATTATTATTATTATTATTTATTAACTTTTAATGAATCGTATTTAATAAATAATTTATTAACTGTCAATAAATATTTACTAATTCTTATGATGTTAAAAAATCATTTATTAACAGTTAATAATGCTTATTAAGATAGACAAATCCGCCTATCACTGTAGATAAAATGTGTGATATCGATATAAATATAATTCCCCATCAGTAAAATTTCAAAAGTTTGATAAATCTCGCTCACTCAATGCCCTATGCAAGAGTGACTAGTCTGAAATTTCTGCTTGCTGTAATCTTAATCATCATATTGTACATTATATGTAATAAGCTAGATCAACTAAAGCTAATATAGCAATATTTTAAGCAATCCAGTTTATAAATTATCCATAAAATGGTACTAAATATACATGCTTATTCTTTTTTTTATTTTTGAATAATTTTTCTGCATATGCAAAATTTGCATAAGGCAAAAGACCCTATTAGTGGCACCTTTTTTTTGAATGAAAAAATGTTCTACTTGGAATAAAAATTAAAAATTTTTTTGATCTAAAAGTCTTAAAGATTATAAATAATATATTCATTATTGAAATGAATTATTTCATTAATTGAATAAATACCAAAATCAAAGAAAGTGTCAGTAATGGGGTCATCGCCTCTATTGGGGTCTTTTACTCTATGCGATGTCGCTAATGTTCACACCAATGAACTCATGTAGCTGAGCAAAGTAATATTTCATTTAATTTATACAAATATTTCTATAGTTTATCTTGTACTATATTTTATAATAAGTTATTTTTCTTTTAATTATTGAATAATTAGTTTAATTATTGTTTAATTAAATATTTTACTATTTCTGGTGATAATTCAACTTCTTACATATTTTAACCAGCTGAATTAATTTTCCACAAAAGCTGATGAGATCTGTTAAAAAAATAATTTTGTAAGTACTCGGCTAAAACCAAATGTATTTTTATTCATCTTAATCTATTAAAAAATTCCGAAATTTTTTGAGTGCTGGAAAATTCTGGAAATAAATTTTTCTAAACATTACAACAAACTCAATGCGTAATTGTCAAAAAATAACAATTTTAAACTTGTTGACTAGGCTATAAGTGAGAACCACTAGAATACTATACTTTTCACACTCAAGTAGAAAGGAGGGAAATAGGTGCGTGCTCGTCGTTTTTTGCGTTTCTCGTGCAAGTCTATGTCAGGACTCTGGACCAAGAATCTGGTCAAATTCTGGTCACAGACTGGCCCAAGTCTGCCGCTAGTCTGGATAAAGAATCTTGATCAAGTGTCTTGGTCAAGAATTGTCCAATTCTTTACAAAGTGCTTCTCCAAGTATCTTGCTAAAGAATCTTGCTCAATTCATTGCTACTAGGGTCTGGATAACTGATCGACAAGCCAGTTGAGTTAGTTGATGTGTGCTTGAACTCTTTGTCTCACTTGAATTGTTGTCCCAGGATCCAGTAAGATTGTGTTGAAGTATTCAATGGTCTCATCACACACTCGTGAACACCTTTGACAATGTTCATCAGTAAGCTGATCTCCCAACAGATTAACATATGAGGTTGCAATAGTATCAACCAAGTTTTTGAGAGCCTCGATAAGGTTATGTTAAGCCGTTTTGGGAAGATGAACACTTTACTACTGTCTATTTACACAATATTGTAGGTTATGTGCACTGTTTATAAGTTATGTACACTTTTTGAAGGTTAGTGACATTTTTTATAGGTTATGTACACTTTTTATAGGTTATGTATACGACAAAATAGTTTAGACACACACTGAATTTACAAGAAACTATCGTTTATACACGCACAATAGTTTTTTGCAAACTGGACTATAGTTTATACACACAGTAGCTTTTGCACACTAGACTTTACTCACGTACTTCACAACACTGAACTTCACTACATTTGCGTAGTTTATAACACTGAATGCTCGCAAATCACGTGAGATATTTTACTGGAGACGTGTACTTCGTTTTTGTGACGTACACTCTCGGCGAGCTGCTTATATAGGCAGAAGATACTGCATAGTTACCCCCTCTCCTCTACCTAAAAACCGGTTTGATAACGTCATCTACTGTGCAGTAAGAAAATTCTAGAACAGAATGAGTCATCTACTGATCAGTTACATGACCTTGAACAAGTTCAGACTTGTCTGATGACGTCAGTAAGTATGCAGCAGAAATAGAACAAACAAAACTGCGCAGTTACCGTGACCTTGAATAGGTCCAGACCTGTCAGATGACGCCATGAACTACGCAGCCAGAAGTTATAAAAGCTACCCCAGATGGCGTTGCGTAAAATCCTTCTCGCAAGCAGTTGTCATAACTTAATTTTAAATATCTAAAATATGGACATATACATACGTCAAATGCGTAACCTTGAACTATTAATTGTTATGGCCGAGCCGAAGGCAGGTTAGTAGTTAAAGATTATTTTTTCTAACCTAATAATGACGAAAATCAGACTCAAAATCGCGGAAAAATCCAAAGTAGCGGATAGCAGCCACCAGATGGTTCCCATTGTCACTATTCCGAAAACCGATAGAAAGAGATGAGGAATAGGGTATATGCACGGGTCGGTCCACAGCCGCAAGAGATACGCAGTAATTATTAAAAGTTGTAAGAACATGTTGTGTTATCTATGTGTGCGAAAACAGAAAGAAATTTCAAACGCAGTAATAAGTTTTTATAGATTTTAAAAAAGATTCAAAGAGAGGAGGAAATTTCCTAAAAAAAAGTCTCGATTCCCGGAACTGTAGGACCAATATTTATAATTTTTTCAGATGGAATTTTTTTAACATATTAAACATGAAATTTAAGGAACGAAAAAAAATCAGGAACCTACTGGATACATTAAAAATGAAATAACTGTTAAACTATAAATTTGAAATCATTTTACTCTCTTAGAGATATTCTTATAGGGCTTCAGAATAAATCTCCTTTGGAAAAATTGAAAAATTTTGATTTTTTAGTTTTTTATTAATAATTTTCGCTGTAGCAACATTAAAAACTTAAATTAACCATCAAAAATATTTATTTGTTCAAACGATGTGTCTATTGACACCATCCACGGACTAATCTGTGACTGTAATTAGAGACCCGGACACGTTTCAAAACAGGCTGAAAACGATGTACCTGTCCGGGACTTCAAGATTGCACTTGTGAAATGACTTTTTGGTTAATTAAAAGTTATTAAGTTTTCTAAATTTATAAAATAAACAAATCTGAAACTTAAATATAAGTATATAAATTTAATTGTTGAGTACATTTCAGTATTAAAAATTATCCGCTAGATGATAGTACTGAGTCTCTTTTTATTGAAAACTGCCCAAATGTTTTCATAAACTATATATATATATAAGGGGTATTCCATGCCAAATCGACCACTTTTGAACCTTACCCCTTCAGATTTCGCTGAAAATTTTTTATCTTTTTCTACTCGATGAAAGACGTTTTTCAGAATTTTTTCAAATTTTTTTATCCAACCCAAAAAAAGTTATGAAGCTTTCAAAAAAATGGCTCTTTTATTTTCAAATAGCCATAACTCTCTCAAAAATTGACCTTTCGGGACGTTTTTTTTTTCGATAGCTGGAATACATGATAATAATTTGAATCACTAAATAAGTTAACGTTTTTATTATTTAAAAATATAAAAAATAATTATAAGCTGTAATAGATTTCGGTATATTACAATAAACGTTATTATAATATAATATAATTAAAGCAAATAATTTATAAAGATGATTTTTGTTTATGAGCATTCTTCATATCATGTGACATTGCAAGTAAAAGTAATTCACAACACAATGTTTATTAACTTTTAGTAAATATTTGTTAACTATTAAAAAATATTTATTAACTATTAATAAATGTACTTTCCTCCGAAGTGAATATTCATTTAATGTTAAAAAATATTTATTAAAATTTAATAAATTAAATAATTGTCTTCAAACAAATTAAATTTCTAATAGTTAATAAATCCTTTTATCAGTTTACATATCATTATATACAATTTGATATGATCATATATAATTTCATATAATTGTATATAATAATGTTTGTAACTTTTGTACAATTCTATAGAACTATATACAATTATATATGATTATATCTATTTATATATAATTATATGGAATTGTATATGATTATATATAATTATTAAAAAATACTGCATCCAATTATATATAATTATATATAATTGTATATACACATATATAATTATATCTAAGTAATATATAATTATATATAAGTAATATATAATAACATATAAGTATATATAATTATATATAAGTTTTTTTACCCGGGAAGTTGTCTGAATCAGACGTCCATTCAAAAAGTCCTACAGGTGTCGTTATTTGTTTATCAACCGCGAGTTGGAGACTTGCTCTTGCTGCAAGTCGTTTGAGGATGCCACTAATACCATCACACGGGCCTTTGCCATGGGCAGTCGCAAAAAAATGCCATTCAGCTGGAATATCAAAATCATCTTCATGGTAATATAAATTCACAAGGTTTTTAAAGTTTTTAAATTGTTGAGGAGCCCCATCAGAAAAATGATAAATCTTGTTACAACGTTCAGGAAGATTTTTTACATAATCAGTAATTATTTTGATGAAAACATGAATAGCAACAGCATCGTGATTATAACAATCTGAAATAATTACTAAACTTTTATGTTCAAGTTTGTCACCAACTTTATAATAAATAACGACCGGAAAAATTGTTGCCTGATAATGGTTCCAGTGAAAATTAGTCACTAGAGTTATTTTCATGGTCACTTTCATCAACATTAGGTTCATCACTAGCAGTTGTTAGTTACTTAACGATATTCGTAGCTTCTTTCCGACATGAAGTACATAATAAATAATCACCTAATCCTAACGTTGTTCTC
Organism: Cotesia vestalis; assembly: GCA_000956155.1. Taxonomy (NCBI): domain Eukaryota; kingdom Metazoa; phylum Arthropoda; class Insecta; order Hymenoptera; family Braconidae; genus Cotesia; species Cotesia vestalis. Next base: position 4,969 of record JZSA01007814.1, read on the forward strand.
ATAATTTCAGTCGCTGGACGCAAACCAAATCTTTTGAAATGGGGCGCCAAATCAAAAGGATTACAACACCGACTGCGTTGTTTACTTGATGCCATAATGTGGAGATCAAATTATCGCAATAAATGTAGATTGGTACAATCAAAATAATAAACACCCTCAAAAAGAATAGATCAGGAAAATGTTCATAAACTAGAGATTTTTTTTACTTAACAAACGTAATAGCAAAAATATTTTATTCAACTCTATGAAGCACAAAAGATTTGAAGGTTACGTTTTAGATCTCAATACAAAAGAGCCATATATATTTTATAAATTAGAACATACTCTTCTAAACTGGCTGTAGGTAAGTCTGTAATTATCATGCCCTAAGTTATCGATCGTATTGACGTATTAAAATTTGAATCTTAATCGTTGTAATGGTAAATTTGGACAATATATGGAGAATATAATACCTTAAAATAATATAATTACATTAATTATGTTATATAAATAATATTTATGAAAAAAAAAATTTCTGCATTTTTAAAATGTTGAAAATTTTTTTTTAAACTAAATAAAAAAAATAGAAAAAAAAATTGGCCCACTCTAGGATACTCGGGGATAATTGTAGAATTGATTGAAGTTTTTTTTAAGAAGAAAAAAAAAAATTTAGAACGACGAACTTCGAAATAATAACGATTTTAACATACTTAATATTAATAATAATATTTTCGCCTATCAATTTTGATATCCAGACAAAACCAGATCCGTTAGTTCCCCGCTAATTGTACATTTTCAAGTTTGTTATTCCATTTATTTTTCGAAAAATAAAGTTTTTCTACAATTTTTTCGAAAATTAAAAAAAAATTTTTTATTTATTTAGATATGGCCAGATATAATCAGATCTGTTCATGTCTGGTGTAGTTTTCAGTCCAGAAATAGTTATACCTTATCAGATCTAGCCAGATATAACTAGATCTGATCATATCTGGGGAAGTTTTCAGCCCAGATATAGTTATATCTGATCAGATCTGACCAAATATAACTAGATGTGATCATGTCTAAAATGTCATATCAGACCAGATATAAATAGATCTGACCAGATACAATTATATCTGGTCAGATCTAATTCGTTATTCCCGGGCATGTGTAACGTTTCAGGTTACATGATTCTTAAAGGTAATAAAACTTGGTTTCAATACTTTTATATACAACATGTAACATGAAAATTTTAACGAACAAGAAATATTATAATATTCCTTACTAGTTAACAAATACAATTCTGCCAAATTTATCAATTTAAAGTTACATACATATTTGTCGCATTTCAAAAATTCATACTAATCTCTTAAATATTCTGACACATCCTAAATATAGAAAATTTTCTTTTATATCACTTACGTTGAACGTTGTTTTGGGCAAGCTTTCCAATAGAAGACGCTTCTTCTGACATTTCTGCAATTTTTCAAAACTTGAATTGTTCAGAATTTCGAAACTTGATTTTTCCCTTCAGTTCACTCAAGCAACTCACCTCACACTAGTCTATCATATTTTCGAAAACTTCAAGGTTGCTCTTTAAACGCAATAATTATTTATTTCTTAAAACTTAAAATATTGTAATTCATAAATCTTTCGCAGTGGACACGTGTAAAGCTCGTAACCTTTTAGAATTAGATAGGCTCTCTCAGATAAATAATACCAGTTAATAGTTAATAATATTTATTTATATATGGGGTATTCCATGCCAAATCAACCACTTTTGAACCTTACTCCTTTAGATTTCGCTGAAAATTTTTTATCTTTTTCTACTCGATGAAAGAGGTTTTTCAGAATTTTTTCAAATTTTTTTTTCCAACCCAAAAAAAGTTATGAAGCTTTCAAAAAAATGGCTCTTTTATTTTCAAAAAGCCATAACTCTTAAAAATTTACCTTTCGGAACGTTTTTTTTTTCAAAATTTTTGTTTTTAATTAAATAAATATAATATAATTAATGAAATTATATGATTTTAAGGTATTATATCCTCCATATATTGTCCGAATTGACCATAATAATGACAAGGATTAATGATTGATGCAGTTAACATTAAATGACTCAAAAATAATGCAACAAATTATTTATTAATTCCTTCTTTGGCGTTCAAATATTCCACTAATTCTGTATTCATTCCAGTTAAAAAAGTTTTTAACGCACAAACAATCATTTTTGTCGGGAATTACACAGTGTAATTGTTGAGTTCCTACAATTGGTTTTGTTTTCAAAAATCGTTTATTTAAACCATCAACTGCTATTCAGCAGGAATATCAAAATCATGATAATATAAATTTACAAAGTTTTTAAAGTTTTTAAATTGTTGAGGAGCCCCATCAGAAAAATAATAAATCTTGTTACAACGTTCAGGAAGACTTTTTACATAATCAGTAATTATTTTGATGAAAACATGAACAGCAACAGCATCGTGATTATTACAATCTGAAATAATTACTAAACTTTTATGTTCAAGTTTGTCACCAACTTTATAATAAATAACGACCGGAAAAATTGTTGCCTGATAATTGTTCCAGTGAAAACCAGATGCTGCATTTTGTACGACAATCGCATAGTTCTCTGCAAAATCACAAATAATAACAAATTCATTCGGTTTCAGTGTTTCTTTCAATGTTTTCAAAAAGCTGACTTGTTCTTTAGCGATGAATGAGTGAGGTAGAAGAGTTTTTATTTCACTACAAAATTCTTCAACAAATTCTTCCGTAGGCTTAATAAAAGTTTCTAAACTGCTTCTTGGTTTTGTTATCCACTATTCATACGTAACATTTTCAATTTCGTCATTTTCAAAACATGACAATAAAATGTTACTCAACTTATCTATCCCAGGACAGTTTTCACACCCTCCCAAACAACATTTAGACGATGGAGTTTCACATATATTGATGCTTAAGCAATCGCTGTCGTTTTTTATCAGCTTATCTGTATTTTTGGTAAGAGAATGAACATTTGTACCTAAAAAAAAAGTAATTTAGTTAAATCAAAATTCACGCGTTTATAATTAATAATAAATTTGATAATTACCAAGCATCATCAACTTAACGTTTTGATGGATTGTAGATACAGAGATGGTGTGTGTTCCACTTGCCCCTGCCAACACACAATGTTTCGGTCGCAAAGAAGCAAATTTCGAAAATCCAATTTTCTCTGCAGCGTTTAATTCCTAAATAGATTGCTATAATTCTTTCAAGTTAGACGAGACAAGTCTTTTGGACGTGTACTCGATTACCATCATCACTTCGAACTGAAATAAAGTCTTACATACCAGGCATCGGAGCACTATACTCATCATCGTTGTAAAAGTCTTCAACTTTTACTTTCACTTCATTGGTCATTATCCTCCCTATAAAAAAAATATCAAGTGATTAAGTCTTAAGTTATATACCATAAATTACTTAAGCCATAAATTTTATATTATTTATACCTAATTTCGATACAGGTGTTGAAAGTAGATCTTTTTCTTCAACCAATATTTTTGCTACTCGTGACAAATGTCTTGATGTATTCATAGTTTCGCAAATACGCCTTTCACTCCATTTTTCAGGTAATAATATTAAGATTTGTATTTTTACAGATTTTTCTGTTTCTTTATCATTAAATTTGTCATGCAGCATTTTAATCAAAAAGCGAAAATTTTCACCATCATCATCGATCGATTTTCCTTCGATAGAAGAGAGTAAAAGTTTTTTTAAGCTGTCAGATATTTCATTTATTTTGTTGTTCAGAAAATAATAATCATTCAATTTTTTTAATGGAATTGGTGATTGATTTAACAGTTGTAAAGCGTGATTTATTGCAGGTAATTGAGTTGCAACGCTAACTTGGGATGCCAAGCTTGATTGTGAATCTTTGGGTTCGCTATTAAACGACATAGAACCTTAAAAAAAAAAACAATAAAACATGTAATTGCTAGAAATGTTGAGAATAAACGTATAAATAATTTGAAAAACTTACGTAATGATAACGGAAGATCTGTAGCAGTCGTGTGACTGTCACTATCAGTCTCACTATTGTTTTCATTACTGTCACTAGAGTTATCTTCATGGTCACTTTCATCAACATTAGGATCATCACTAGTAGTTGTTAGTTGCTTAACGATATTCGTAGCTTCTTTCAGACATGAAGTACATAATAAATAATAATCACCTAATCCTTACGTTGTTCTCATAATTTCAGTCGCTGGACGCAAACCAAATCTTTTGAAATGGGGCTCCAAATCAAAAGGATTACAACACTGACTGCGTTGTTTACTTGATGCCATAATGTGAAGATCAAATTATCTCAATAAATGTAGATTGGTACAATCAAAATAATAAACACCCTCAAAAAGAATAGATCAGGAAAATGTTCATAAACTAGAAATTTTTTTTACTTAACAAACGTAATGGCAAAAATATTTTATTCAACTCTATGAAGCACAAAAGATTTATGAGTTATGTTTTAGATCTCAATATAAAAGAGCTGTATATATATCCTATAAATTAGAATATACTCTAGTAAACTGGCTGTAGGTAAGTCTGTAATTATCATGCCCTAGGTTATCGATCGGATTGACGTATTAAAATTTGAATCTTAATCGTTGTAATGGTAAATTCGGACAATATATGGAGAATATAATACCTTAAAATCATATAATTACATTAATTATGTTATATAAATAATATTTATGAAAAATAAAAGAGCAATTTTTTTGAAAGCTTCATAACTTTTTTTGGGTTGGATCAAGAAATTTGGAAAAATTCTGAAACACGTCTTTTATCGAGTAGAAAAAGATAAAAAACTTTCAGCGAAATCTAAAGAAGTAAGGTTCAAAAGTGGTCGATTTGGCATGGAATACCTTATGTGCATCCGCACGTTGCCAAAACTCTATCGGAAGTAAGTGGTGGCACAGTACTCAAATCCTAACTCGAGCAGGGATCATTACATCACATGACCTTCCCACCACTGATGTGGTAAGACGGTTAGGCGTTACTTCCAACAATTATATCGTCTAATTACACAATAACCCATTGATGAGCAACATTGCCGAAAGTTTACATATCAGCTCGTTGAAAAACGGAAAGTGTGTTTTCCAGACCAAAGAGCATAGTCAAATATTCGAACTAAACATGAGGCCTGACAAACGGCGTATTCTCAATAGACTCTGGATGGACAGATATTTGGTCGAATCCGCTTGCCATGTCTAAGCACGTGAAATATTTTGCATTTAAAAGTCGGGCTATCTGATCAGCAATAAGGAGTAATGGAAATTTGTCATCACGCGTATTATTATTCAACGAGTGATAATCAACACGTAGACGATCTAAACCATCTTTCTTCTTATCCAATGGCAGAAGAGTTAAGAAAGGTGAATAGCTGGAACGTATAACATTGGTTTTTAATAGTTTATCTACTCTTTCTTTTACTACCGGCCTTTCCTCGGCACCAAGACCATACGGTCGTATTTGTGGAGTTACATGAGGGTCAACTAATCGTATTTCAAGTTCCCCAGCATTAACCCAGGTATTTGAAAAACCTGAAATGGAAGGATCGGTATGTTTCTTTAGCGGAAAGTTAAAAATGATTTATTCTAGATATTTTTAGATATTTATTGTGAAACACTTGCCTTTCAGTAGAAAACCATAGCTGACTTAGAATGGATCCCAACACGTCATTTCGTTAAAATTCACCCTTCTTGACCTACAATTTATGTATTCTTAGATAACCAGGGCAGATTAAAAGTGTGTTTATGATTATAAAATGATAATTCAATTTACTATGGACGTGTTCCACAATAACTTTGGGAAACTATAATTGTTTTTCTTGTTCACTCATGGCACTGCGAACAGTGTGATGTGACTTTCGTCAATGCCGTTGTCGTTTCTGTTAACTCATTCTAAATGCGCACCTCTCTAATATCTCTTCGCTGCCACTAATTTCGGCCCCACTTTTAAGCAGCTTATCCACTGAAATAACGGACGCGAGAATCGAAGACAACAGCTATTTGTGATTTGACAATGAGTGATCAGTAGAGCAACAGACTTGCTATAGTGGAATTATTTCCCGGGCAACGATAATCTTACTTCTTCTGAACGAACTCCCTGATCGTACTGATCAATTAGACCCGATACCTCACCATTCTCTGAATGACTGTTGATAGGTTTGACCTTAAATTTGAGCTTACAAAAATAGGCGAATTTTCCGTGTCCTACGGACTGAAAACGAATCTTAGATCGTAAACAGGTAACAAAATATCTCTGTTCCAGAACATTTCATGTAAGCGTTCAATTTTCGAATGATTGCGAAGCTTAATATTTACATGCACTTCAATCACTTCAGGTCTGATTTACACATAAACAAAAACTATTTATTGACAACAATTGAATTTTTAATAAAAATTAATTGTTCTAGAACACGCCTGTAAAGACTTCCGCTGTTCCTTAAATGAATTTTGCATTGATGAAGATCTAGTCTGTGATAGTGTTAATCATTGTGGAGATGGATCCGACGAAGCTCCTTCTGCACTTTGTACAGGTCAGTGACACTTACATATAATTAGTGAAAATATATCTTAGAAATTGCATCACATCAACAGTATGCAATAACTAGCAAGCTAACAAGAAACTCTTATCGAGGAGAAAATTTCCATAAAATTGTTATACTATCTACTTTATAATCATGAATTTAAGAAAAATATTGTTTATTTTTGAAGTTTTGAACTAGTTTAGATACTCTAGATTAGCATATTACTAATAACAGAAAATATTTGGAATAGTAACGCAAAAGTTTAACTTTTCTACTAGGTAAAGATTTTTTTCAATAGGGCATTAGTCTATAAAGCTATAAATTACCCGAAAGTAAGGAGCAAATTTTTATTCAATCACCTGTCTACCTGGTAAATAAGTATTCTTAAAATCAAAAAATGATTACAAATTATTCGCGCTACTGGAAGTTAATTGTGCAGTAAATACTTAAAGAAGCCTTCAGAACATCATTTAATTTAAAAAAATTACAGTCAAGTATCTCATATAACAATGAAATATTAGAAAAAAATCGAAACCAGGTTGGGATCAGCCACTAGTGCTAGTGAATTCTAAAATGTATCACTTAAAATAGAGATGAGATTAATTCACTTAACACTAATCAAACTTGATAAAATGATAATTATTATGTTATTAAATGCTCAGGTGGGTTGTCCCCGAAGTCCGACTCTACGAGGGCCCAGTCTGAGCTCCATCCATTACTGCTGGACCACTCCGCACAATAAGGCGGTTAGTGATCACAGCAGGCCAAAGTCATTTCCCTAAGTAGACGGAGGGAACCTAGTATTACAGCTTTCTGCATCCTGACCTCCAAAACGGTCAAAACGACAAGCTTAACACGGTAATCTGGTTAAAGTTTGCCAATTTTAAACAGGAGATCCTAATATATTTGTTTTTGTGCTCTTCTTTGGCTGAGATGTTGTATTCAGCCGGGGCCGAGAACTCAATGACATTAATGTCACGAGTGGCCTTGTCGAAGAGCACAATATCAGGTTTGTTGTGATCTATCCGTTGGGTTGTTGCAAATAGCATGTTCCAATAAATTTTGCAACTATAATTCTCAACAAACTGGCAGAGTTTGTTGAGAATGATACAAATGAACAAATATTTCCTGGCAGATAAGACAGCAGTAGTGTCACGCCAATACCGTAGCAATGACGAAGACAGTAGCACAGTAATCTCAAGGCAGCATTGTAAAGCTGGATATATGCGCCTCTCGCCAGCACAGGACATGCCGACAAAAGGTGCATAAGCGTCTCCGGATTTTGTTTACACCTCCTTCAGGACGTGTCCGAAAGCTGCACCTGGAGCACCTTGCTACAATATTCAAGAGTGTTTATAACACCATCTTGGCAGGCAAATATGAACCCTTCAGTCTCAGACATCAGGCCAGCTGACTTTAAGAAGGAAAACGTCAGCTGGGTGGACAAGTCATGATGACGCACGTGTTTAAAGAACACGCTGTGCATGGACTTGTCCATCAATTCGCCAAGGAGTAGTTTTTCCTCGGCGTTCCTGATGACGCTCTTGAATTCCTCCTTTCGGAGTTTAATAAGAGCGTTTATTTCTCCAAGACCAAGGGTTCTTGCCGCATATATTGCTGCCTTATACAAGAATGACCCCTTATGCGCATTTTCATGTTTATGAACAATTTGCATAAGAAAGTCATCCTCGTCTGCAGTGAAATTGACAACTTCGTATGTTAAACCCAGGACCAAACGATCGTGAAGCCGCTCCGAGCTTTGCAAACCTCTCCCACCGATGGACCGGGAGAGGTATAATCTGGCGACTGATGAATTGGGGTGCATGCTCCGATTCATATTGATAATCTTACGGGTTTTGATGTCAAGATCTCGTAAATCTTTTCGGGCCCATTTCAGGACACCGAAAGAGTACAGTAAGACTGGGACAGCGAGCATGTTAGTGGCAGAGACTTTATTTTTGCCGGAAAGTTCGGAGGACCAAATTTTCCGGAGTCTCCTAACATACTCGCTCTGGAGAGTTGCTCGGACTTCAGAGACCGCATGCATGCGGTGCTCTTCCATGCCTAGATATCTATACAACTCTCCGGCGTCTAATTGTCGTAAGACGCTCCAATCTACTAACTCGACATCATCACCCGTATCAGAGCACTTACCCCCCGCCAGATGTACGACCGCACATTTGTCTAACCCAAAAGACATTCCGACATCTCGAGTGTACTCTGCTACCATGTTAAGGGCCGCCTGTAGATGATCTTCATCAGCACTATACAGCTTTAGATCATCTGACTTCAGCCCAGAATGCCACAATATTTAAAGTAAGAAACTTAAAATATTGAAGTTACTTACTTTACTCTGTTACGGTATTCAGATGTCTCGATCTTCATTATTTAAAGATCTACCGATACGTCTATAGGGACTAGAATTCTTTTAGTAAGGGTTATTATTATAGGGTGGGTCTGATCTTTTCGGAGGAGGCGCTTCATACAATTACGATAGAACTTCACTTAGGTAAGTTCGTTTAATCGTCAAATTGTATTACGCGCCTCCTCCTCAAGATCACCAAACGTAGATGTTTAAAGACAAGTATTGGAAGAAGCACTTACCGGTTCGACTATCGGCGTTTCCTGGAGGATACTGACCCCCCCTGTTTCTTCATCGGCTGACGGTAACTTGAGCTTTTCGGAAGCTGGCTGTACGGTTTGCGTTGCCCCGACGTCGAAGGCGGTTGATTGTAAGGTTGACGACGGGGACCCTTCAAGTTTTTTGAATTTCGTGGGATAAAATTCGAAGTTGACAGATGGAGGTTTAAGATCTTTAGAAGAACGTTCGAGAGACTTGGCGGTCTTCAGAGTTTCACCAAGATCTTTTCCAAATAATCACTCATCAGCAGTAGTAGCATTTAATGTTTCTTTCATGGATGTATTGAGATTAGAACAAATAATCAAACGTCTTGTTAAAGTTTCATCCCGTTGAAGGTCTACAAGAATGCGTCCCATATCACTCAAATTAGAAATTAAAGTAAGTGAATCTAAAGTAACACCTTTAAGGAGATTAGACAGCATAGAACCCAATGTGGATAAACAAACGGAAACTTTATGTTGTTTATCCACTATTTTGTTATCTCTTGTAATAATTGGTTCTAAAACCGAAGCTTTAATTTCAGCATTTAATTTTGGAGGTTCAAAAATAACACAATTTTCTGGAGTAAGATGTTTTTTGAAGAGATTTTTCTCTCTTCTTCTGGTAAACCTTTCTTGATAATATCTTCCCAACGAACAACAATGTCATTATGAAGAGCAGGAGCACGTTGATTATCTGAATCTAGACGTTTCCCCATAGCCTCCAAAATTTCTGGAACAAGAGATGGCTCACTTGATTCTTGTTGAGTAACAGCAGAATTATCAGTTGCTGAATTAGCGACAGGCAGAGTGGTTGATTGAGGATCAGAAGATGATTTATTTAGTGGAACTCCCGAATCACCAGTTATTTGGGCACTAGATGAGGTAGGCTGTTGAACAGTTGGTTGTGAAATCGTAGTTGGAACAGCTGATGAACTATTATTTGACGGATTAATCAATGGATTGTTTACAATCGGAATTGACTTGGAATTTTTTGATAATTGAGAAGACAAAGTCGAAGAAATATCAATAACAGGAGTTCTTTTAGGTCTATTTCTTGATGAAGACCTAGAACGGCGAAGATTTCGAAGAGAAGAGTCATCACGATTGTTATTAGAATGATGGTGAGAACGGTGATGAGAGCGGCGGTGAGAACGATGATGGGAGCGGTGGTGGGAACGGACAGTTGAGTTGGACCTGTTTCTATTGGATCTTGAACTCATTTTTGAGCGAGATCGGGTTCTCGATTTACCTGTAATACCAAGTAAATACTATAGGAAATTTATTCCAAACCAAACTTATTGGTTAAAATTAATTGAGTGTACTTGACACTGGTTAACTTTGTAAAAGAAAATATTTAGTGACTTGCACAATATTTTAATGAAAACTTGTTCATTAGAAGCAATTAAATATATTAATATGCGTTACTTGAACGTAAAAGACCTTACTTGAAGGACATAGAAAAGCAAAATTTATTTGCTAAACTAAAATGACATAAAACATAACCAGCCTGTCACTTTTATTGAACTTATGTTGCTTTCTTCGTAGATAATTAATTTCATTATCTTGTTTTTCTAATTTCCTTTTTAATCTTCGTAATTCTGCAGCAAAATCTGAATCTTGATAATTATTATTAATACTCATTATGTAAATGAATAATTAGCAGATGTAAAACATACGTGGCTATCTTTGAGCACAAAGAAAAGGAATGAAAATCGAGACATCTGAATACCGTAACAGAGTAAAGTAAGTAACTTCAATATTTTAAGTTTCTTACTTTAAATATTGTGGCATTCTGGGCTGAAGTCAGGGTACTACGTTTGGTGATCTTGAGGAGGAGGCGCGTAATACAAATAGTTAAAGTTCACGCATTAATATATTTTATTTTAATCTCCGAATTAAAAATTTGTCAATTGGTTTTATTTCATTTAATTTTGACTGAATTATTTTATTTGTCTCTAAATAACTGAGTTTATTTTATTTCGATTAAATTACTTTCTTTGTGTTGTACGAAACTTTGAATTTATTTTATTTTAATTTTGGGGATTATATTTTAATTTACACGCCTTGAGATTCTAGTCTTGATCTTGTATGTCCTTTACTCAGCGTTTTAGCTCGAGAAAAGATGGCTGACCCTCTCCTAAACTTTTGTCAATTTTTTTTCAAGTGAAATTTTCAAGTGATTTATTTTCTACTTTTAACAAAACGATTTTAACAATTATTTTCTGATTCTAATTTTACTTCTGTTTTTATTTTACACAATCAAAATTTGTTCTTAATTATTTATGTATGACGATTTTAACTAATTTTTTACTTCTGATGATTTTACTAAAATTTTTTACTGAAACTATTCCAATGACTTTAATTGACACAGAATTAAACTGATTTTAATTAAACTCAATTGTCAGAGACCCATTTCTCATGTGACACTGAAATCATGAATTAACAAACCTTAATAATTCCTAGTAAGATTAATCCAGACTCTGCCTACGTGTTTAATTAATAACCCGAAATAATTCCTGGTATTATTAATTAAATATTCGGTATTTTATTGTTGACTTTTTCTTAAATTTATTCATAGTTTTGTTCTGACTATTCTCTAAATGTTTTACGAAATTCGTTCTTGAACATTTTGTTTATTTATTTAACTGTTTTATAAATTAATTCTTAAATTTTGCATAAAATTAATTACTTAAATTGTGGTAAAAGTAACGATTCTTAAATTTTGTTAAACTAATGATTGTGACCGAACGAGAAATGGCGATGACCTTCAGCCGACATAAGGCCTGGCTGATGCCGCTTCACCGAGAAATTACTTAGACATGTTGATTGTACTTGGAGTTGCTTTCATATTTTTAATCGAAATCCCTCGGCGCTGCGACTCCTGGATTTTCGTCTCCTCATAAAATTTCTCTTCGGTGAGGTGTTACTTTGGCAGCAAAGTCCTGGATCACCTCGTCACGTCACGTTCTCCTCACATAATGATTTTCCTACAACAGCAAATTAGCATTAGAATATATTGCGAATTAACTAAACTCAAGCGAGCTGACTTATAGGCCTAGCACGCCTTAAATTTATCAAGTTTTATCGCCTCGTTCCACAAGAGCAAGCGAGTGAAGAAAATAACTACCTGCTTAGAACTTTTTGCGATGTGTTGAGTTCAATCGTTCGATCACAATAAATTTTACCAAAATTTGTTGGTTCGTTTCTTTCTTCACTCTGTCTTCCCCACTCTCTCTCTCTCTCAGCGCCGGCGCTACCACTTCAGGGACTTACTCATTAGCTTACAACCATTGGCGTGAGTACTTCGGAGCACAGCGCCCTGGGGAATCGGTCGATAACTAACTGACACGGATCGGAGACCTTCTCTGGATGAAGAAAGCCCCGTGTAATCCGTTACACCATAATAGAGAGAGAAGATTAAGTAATTTGCAAATAAACAGGTGACGAATACTAAATACACATTAATGAACGCATACTAAAAGAGTGTTGCCAATACAATAGGATCAAGAGCTTTAAATATGAAAGAAAAGGACTAGTAAGCGCTCCAGGTCCTCGCTGTTCGGGGAAACCACCTCCTCAAGGGCCCAAGGTCCTCCAACGCCCTCGAGGCCCTCAAGGCAGAAATAGGTGACTGCGCTAGCCACCTCTGGGGGGAGCCGCCCGAAGACCTCCACGAGACGGGAAGCCAACCGCAGTGCCCTGACCGGGGTAATCGGTCGCGCCAAACTCTTCAATAGAAGAACGCCCCTCCTAACGTCCTATAACAAAAAATTAAAAAAAAAAAAAATTTTTATAAATTTTTCCTTCTTCTATAACAACAATATTTTCTAAGCTTACCTTCTTTCCGTATACAGCAACCACGTATACATCTTTAACTTGGTACAATAAAAACCGTTACAGCCTCCCTCGATCACTATCAAGACGATACTGGTACTCAACCCGGCTTCGCGAACTCGAGAGGCAAGCGAAACGAGATAAGAGAAATCATTCGTCAGCAAAATTGATAAAATGTAACACAAGGATGAATTAAAATATAATTCCAACTTAAATTCACGCCAGATGACTCCTCCTGTTACTCTTTTAGTATATTAAAATATAATAAGTCAAACTGAAAATTGTAAGTGTCTCTCGCTTATGGGGAAGGTGGCCATAGGAAAACCGAAAAACTATGCTAGCTTCTCGCTTTTCCGGGGGAATGTTATGTCCACCCCAAAATTTTTCTTTTAAATTTAAATCACCCGCGCAGATGGAAGACTTCTCCATGCGTGAAAGCCACAATAAAATATAGACTACGCGACTGCTGGTTGACTAGCGGAGACTTCTGCAATCTCAGCACCGCGAGTATTTAAAAAGGCGATCAACAGCCAACGCCTTGTCTT
>JZSA01007816.1:0-10441 GCA_000956155.1 Cotesia vestalis
GTACGGTTATTATTATCAGGAAGTGACCGTTCGATTTTCCCGTTTCTATCGTTGATACTTTCGCCAGCGTGCTGATGTCTATGAGGTCCAGAGGTTGGGGCGGGTTTAAGGTCGGATGTTTTCTAATCATGTCTGCTGTTGCTTGATTTAGTTGTTTTGCTGACACTGTTAAATAGGTCAGTTTGCCCCATTTTGCTTCTTCTATGGCTTTTTCTGCATTATCAAGAGTTCTCAGGTGGCTAGTCATCCGGTGAATATTTTCATCGCCTATCATTGAGAATAGTTGGATCCTTTGTAGGTCGGTTATTTGTTTATTTGTTGATTGTTGCAGAGATGCTGAAGTTCTGGCTAATTCTTTGATTCGTTTTGTTATGTTTGTTTCGTGTTTTAAGATTTCGTTGATTTCGCTCTTAATAATGTGGGTGTTATTTTGGGATAAGTGTACAAGTTCTCTGTTATCTTGGTATAACTTGTCTAGCTCTTTGGAGATATGTTCCTTGTCGCTGTAGTCCTTGGTCCCGAATAGTTTTCTAACCACGGTGCTCTTCTTGTCTGATTCTGTGGATGTAGTTCTTCGAGTTGAGGATCTTCGAGGAATTGTCTTAGCCGGTGTTTTGCCTGTTCAATTTCAGCATATATTTCCCGGTGTGTGTTCGATCTTAGGTACGACATACAGGATGAATGATTGAATTTTAAAGAACATATCCCATAAGCTTCCCATATATTTTGATTTAAGTTGGAATAGAGAGTTACTGGGTTTTTGATGTTTATTGAGCTGATTATTTGCCATTCTTCTCTGATGAGGTGGATTCTTTTGAATGGATCGTATAGCAGGCCCGGATTCGCTTCCATTGGTTTTATTTTCACCTCGTCAGCGCCCTACGCCAAGTATCCGATTCCCAGGAGGAGAAGTGGTACAGCGTTCATATTTCCTTTTTTCTGTAGATTTTTGCGTCTATATATTTGTTTATTTACTGAAACAAACAACTCAAGTTCTTTTCAATCGAAATTTTCTCGGCTGGCAATTTTAGCCTTATTCAAGTGGAGTGATTTCCGTTTTCCGTTTTCTTTTTCTATTATTAGATTCCCCGTTTCGTGGGACTCGCGTTTTTCCCATTTCCCTTTTTCTAAGACGAGAGGCGATATTTTCTCTGACTTCGGGGGCGCTGCTTATTCTTGGTCTATTTTTTGATCCGAGAGGGCGACCAGGGCGCTTGATCGATTGAATCGCTTCTTCGTCTGAGAGCATTTTATGAGAATTTTTCGTTTTAGTACCGTTCGTGATGGGCAGAGCTAAAGAATTATTTTCGTTAATATTATTTGATACATTTTCCAAGGGCTCGGGACGACCTTCAGGGTTGTATGAAAGTCCTTCAGCGTATTGTTCAGTGATTTTGTGACGGACTACGACATTAAATTTATATCTACTCAATTTAGACCGCCATTTTGCTTGTCTTTCAGTGACAGTCGTGCTGTCCCTTAGCCAGGTGACACAAGGGCTACTGGTTATTAAAGTAAAATGTTTTTGGAGATACGGTCTAAAGTGTTGAATAGCGTAAACTACTGCCAGGCATTGCTTTTCAATGTCGGTGTATCGGGTTTCGGTGTCGTGAAAGACGCGTGAGACACATGACACTATTTTCTCTCCGTCTCCTTCTAGGTCATCGTCCCTTTCTGTCGTCTGCTGACTGTGAATTCCGGATACTCCTGAGTCTGACGCGCTGACAGCTAGGATGAAGGGTTTATTAATATCTGGGTACTTAAGGAATGAATTTTCGCAGAGGGCATTTTTGATATCGTTCGAGTGCTTTTTGCGCTTCTTCGGTCTATATGAAAGGCTTAGTTTTTCGCGTAAGATCTGTTATGGGCTTAGCCCTTACAGCGAAATTTTGGATGAATCTTCGATAGTAATTGGCAAGCCCCATAAATTTTCTGGCTTCCGGATGATTTCTAGGTCTCGAGGCATTTTTAAGTGAAGAAATCTTTTTAGGGTCTGGTTTTATGCCTTCTTTCGTTATTACGTGACCTAAATAATCTACTTAAGGGCAGAGAAATTTACATTTTTCAGGTTGGAGGGTGAGACCAGCTTCTCTCAGTCTATTACATAGTCTTTGAACTCTCACTCCATGTTCTTGTAGGGTTTTACCATAGCTGACTAAGTTATCGATGTAAATAAATAATTCCGTCCCTTTTAACCCGCTTAAGGTGGAATCTATCATTCGTTGGAAGATAGATGGAGCGCATTCTAGGCCAAAAGGCATGCAGCAATATTCCCAGTGGTCATCTGAGGTAGAAAATGCCGTTTATGGTGCGTCTGCGGGGTGCATTGGGATCTAGTGGAAACCCATGGTGAGATCGAAGACGCCGAAGAAATTAGCGTCGCCTAACTGGTCTAAAATATCGATAATTAGGGGTAAAGGATAGGCATCCCCTCTAGTGATTTTATTTAATTGCCTAAAGTCAATAACCATTCTATATTTTTTTATAGAAGGGTCGTTAGATTTTTTTGGTACAATCCATAAGGGTGAGTTGTACGGAGAGTTAGATTTTCTAATTATCCCTTGTTTTTCGAGATTTTCGACCTGCCTGGCGATTTCTTCCCGATGTTCTGGGGGAAATCGATATTGTTTTATTCTCACCGGTTCGTTGGTGGTGGTTTCTATCCGGCAGGTCAAATTTTTAGAACGACCTAATTTATCTCCGGGGAGGTTTCGAAATCTTGGATTGGTACTGCTACTGATATTCTCATCCGAGGTGGCAAAGTGTAGCTGGAAGAGGGCTTTGTTTCAAGGCTAAAAGGTGTCGGTTTCGAAGGGCAGGATAATAGGACTAGAGTTTGATTATCATAGGAAATTTCCGCTTTTTCGGCTTCGAAAAAATTGTTTCCTAAAATTCCCACTCCAGGGAATGGTAAATCTTCTAAACAAACTTGAAATTCTACGTCAATGTTGAGGATTTTTAAAGTGGTTGTTCCTAAAGTTTCGAAAGTGCTATCGCTGAGTCCTCGAAATCTCCTAGCTTTTCCGGTGTCGATAATTATTTCGGGTTTTAAAGCGGATGCATTGATGAGGCATACATCCCCCCCGGTATCGATAAGGAAGCGCTGATAATTGCCTAGGAGTGAGTTACACGATACGTATATTTTTGGCCCAGTTTCTAGAGCGAGGACCTTTTGCTCTGGGAACTTTCTTGGGTTAATTATTGGGATTGGTTGTATTGGTTTATTTTTCATTACTAGAGTGTTCCAGTAAAACGAAATGGTTACGCGTTCCTGAATAAAAAATTCGTTTCCGAGAATGGCCTTATAACCTCCGGGTGGTTCCGGTACGAGATAGAAAGTAATTTTGACTCCGAATATTTGTAGATTTATGGAACCGGTAATGGGCATTGAGCTAGTGGCGATGCCTCCTATTACTCCGGTACTTTCAATGTTACAGAGGACCTCGTCACGTAGTTCTTCGATGCAGAGTAAGTTGAGGTCGGAGCCGGTGTCCAGGAGTGCATTTCCCCCGCCGTTACGAAATGCTAGGCTTCGTATATGGACCGTGGGACCTTTTTCGGTTGTTAGACATTTAGGTTCGTCCTTCCCTGGGCTCGTAATTCTCCTGCCGTCAGTAATGACGGGTTCTGCTGAGCTGATAGTGGTATTATGTTGTTCTGATCTGGTTGATGTTCCGATCTCGGCAGGGTCATCGTTTCGGTCGTAGTCGGTTGGGGTTCTAGGTCTTGCCTCTGGGTGTTTTGGAGGATTGATCGGAGGTATTGATTTTGGAAACCCCGATATGGGCCCCTTTGATACTGTAGGTAACGGTTGAGGTTCCTCGATGATGTAGTCGGAGACGGGACCGGCATCCTCGCCATTGCCTCCGGTTGACGAGCGCCCATCCCGTTTAAAGGATCGTAGGCGTCTCGACGTTCTCCCTTTGGGCAAAACGGACAGTTACAGACTATCGAAGGGTCCCTTTTGTGCCGTCTGGAGAGAACCGTCTGGGAAAAGTTAAATTCCAAAATTTCCAGCAGAAAATTGACCAGTACCACTGAGACATTTTCCCCCTGGAGGCTATTGTTACGTTCTCGTAAATTTTAAATTTATTTAAAGTTTATAAATCTATTTTGAAAATTATTAAATAATTATTTAAATCATTTAATTATTATCCGAGGTATTTCTTAACGGAAATACCTCGAAATAACAGATTTCTAGAACGTCAACGCAGCTTAGTAGACTAAACAGTCTACGTTGTGGGTTTTGGACTGCGTTGATGTTCACATAGGGTAACCTGAGATGCAACGTCGCTAAAAATTCTTATAAAACTTATTGTAATTATTATAAAACATACGTTCTGTCTCCAGACTTCCTCTGGAACAGTCAGTCCGAGGACTTAGCAGAGGAGCAATCTCTGCTGGTCCGAGGCTGAACCTGCGAATTCCTTATTGATAAATATTTATTTAATTGTAATCAATTAAAATGGATATTTATTAAAACCTCAAACCCAGGGTTGAGAGCGCTTATTAGCTGTTCTCACCCTGGTTCCTTTACCGAGAGCGCTAGCCAGCGTTCAGGTATCCTTTCCTCAAAATATCCTAACTATTTCCCCCAGGGTGAGAGCGCTTATTTGCTGTTCTCACCCTGGTGAAATCGCCCAGAGCGCTAGCCAGCGTTCAGGCACTCTACCTATTACCTACCTGTTGGCAGGTAAAACAAAAGTAAAATATTAAACTATATATTTTATAAATTAAAATTATTAAATTTATGTTTTAAAAAGTACTTCGCGGAGGAATCAGTGACATGACCCACCTGGAGTCTATTGACATCCTAACGAGGTCAAAATCTGGATTTAAATAAATTATTTAAAATTAAAAATTAATTACACCCAAAATTTGGGAACGTAACACTATCCAAGGAAAAAACGACAAGGAACTGGAGTTACCTAGAGTACGGCTGTACCAAGGTAAGTGGAGCTAATCTCTTGGGGGCAATACGGACTTCTCGTACTCTGACCTTCTGTCAGGATACGGCAGGCACTCATAGCCAAGCAGGTGGGATTGAGCTGGAGGCTATCCTCTCGACCCTTGGGGGTATACGACTGGGGAGTCGAGGAAGTCGGCTATATCCCTCGACCTGGAAGGGCAGCACCGCGGAAGGAGGGAGTTGGAGGCTATCCTCTCGTTACTCCGGGGAAATATCGAGCAGGAAATTGAACCACTAGCGCCGCGAACTGTAGCCCGCGAATTGTTGTAGACACACAATCGGTAAAACAGAACATAGTCGTAGTTCAAAGTCGACAAGAACAGATTCCTGTTTTACTATCTGTGGTAAAGCAGAAAATTTCCGGAAAAAGCGGAGAGGATGAATGAGTGTATTTGTAGTTTTGTAAAGGTGATAGAAGGTGGTTTTTCACCTCCTGATAAATATTTATTATCAAGTAAATTATTTTTGGTTATTTTTCCTAATTGATTCTTTTGATGTTTATTTTGGACGATCCCCTTTCCAACCCTGGACATCGGCGAGCTCTTAATTCGAGCAGGGGATTTATCGAGGTTATTTACTGAGTTTGGTTTCAGTTAGTTATACGATAGTTATGTTTGAGGGGGAATTTAAACCTCCTCTTCCCAAATTTACCCGTTACAATTGATCTATTCAACGTTGAATTACCTAAAAAATGAGTAATTACCTGGACATTAGCAACACTGCTTAAAACGTTGAAGCCTGATAATAACTTGATTTTCGAAATACGGATCAAGACCAATAACTTCCAAACTTTTGAAAATTTTAAATTTTCTTAGCAGGAAGTTGAAAATACATGACGTGCTTGGAGGTGGAATTATTTACATCGTAAATAAATAAGCTTGGTGGTGAATTTCAGTGCAAATAGTTATCAAAATCATCATATGTGATATTACAAAAAATTGTTTTAAACAAGCCAAACCTTTGATTATTTAGTCAATTTAATTTATAGGCTAGGCGAAGCATGAGGACAATATCTGCCAACCACAACCTTTATTAGTTTGCTATAACCATTTATCCACTTTCTACTGGGTTCTATCTTTAAGTGGTGTGTAGTGCTATTACCCTGGGCCCAAGCCCTGATCCAAACTAATCTGCTCTACCCATCAACGTTTGAACAAGCGAGCTTAGAGGCTAAGTCAGCTAAAATCCAACACAAATCTTTGAAAGAGGAAGCAAAACCTACTCAAAAACCTGGCAGACCCTCATTCAAAATTCTTAGACAGCGCGAGCGGGCTAGTTTTACTGGCTATATTAGAGAGCTCTTTATAAGTTAAAAAAGATTTAAAGAAGATGACCATAACCTGCTGCCTTCATATACCAAACACACTTATCTACGCTCAAGCTCTGTTTATCCACCAGTAAATGAAGCTGAGTTTTCCACCTTAGAGACGGGCAAAGATCGAATCGATTTGTAACACGATATGCATAATAACAAGGAAACTGATCCACATGAAGAACTTGAGCTACAACTAGACTTTTTCTCTCTAACACTTAAGGAATCGTTACTATTGCTTGCTGAACAGTCGATAAGAGTAAAACAGGATAAGAGTTCTAAGCTGTCTCTGATGAAAAAAACAATCAATGACAACCTAACCTCAGTCAACATCAGACTCTCATAAACTGAATCGGAGCTCAGTCAAGCCAGAAAAGAAGTGAATAACTTTAAAGCCAGAAACAAAGCACTTAAGGATCGTATGAAACACTTGGAAGCTTTTAGGACTGATTCCGATTCGACTGTCCTAAATCCGAGGTTATATCTCATTCTACACAGACTTCTAGGACAAACAAAATTGTAATCAAAATTTTGGAATTAGGTCCTACTAATTCCAGGACTATACTTCACTACTTCTTTTAAAAGAGGTTCAAGATCTCTTCTAATTAATATGAAATTAATCGAACTTCAGGTCGAAAAAACGAATCTACAATCGCCTTTCTGGACCTATGACACAGTCATAAAATTATGAGCACGAACAATTCAAGGTTACAGGAACGAACACATACCTTGCAAGACTGATTGCTTACTAAATGAAGAAGGAAAACTAAAGAAGAAAGACAAAAGGGTCGAACAATTCACATACGTGTCAAAAAAATTATTTATGAGCAATTTGGCTTAAGCAAGTATAAAATAAATTTTGTTGTTTTACGTTCTGAAAAATTTTCGTTTTTCAATTAAACGATATTTATTAATTATTCTCCAGGCTGGCCTCGTTAGGGTGTCAATAGACCCCAGGTGGGCCCGTTGCGGAGCTCTCTCTTAATTTTTATAGTTTTTTTATGAAGGTTTTAATTTTAAATAAATCACCAAAATTTCGTTGGTTAAAATATATTGTAAAACTTAATAATTGGGGTGAAGTCAGTCAGTCTCCGGACATACGTCCGGGGCCTAAGATGTTTGTCGGCTGACTGACTTGGGCTGACTGCTCTGGATTTGCATCCAGAGTACAAAGAATTACAAAATTTAATGAAATTGACAACGTTGCATCTCAGGTTACCCTAGAGAAGTCGTCGAAGTCCAGCTCTCACGATGTTTAGGCTGGAGCCTGGCGATTCTGTTATCACAAGCGATTCCCGTTACTTCGCTGACGATGAATTTTATTCATCACCAGCGAAGCAATTGTAATTTTGAAAATAAAAATATTTTTAAATTTACTGAGAACGTTACAGTTGATTGTCTACTTAAATTATTTAAGCTAAAAGGTAACTTAAATCAGTAAATAACTCAATGAAAAATTTAGTGCAAATCTTAGTAAATTGTTCAAAACAAAGATAAAATTAGTTTGTTAAATGTTTGTTAAAATTGTTTGATTAAATTACTTAGCTCAAAGTTAAGAGTATTATCATTATTTCGATTTTTACTTGTATCCAGTGTTGGTTTTTACAAAGCTGAGTAGATAGTAGCTGTCGCATGTAGCAAGCGCGCAACCATCTTGGGTTTTTATATTGTCCTGTTCAATCTACGTTTGGGCCCCAGCACATCCCTTTTCACTCATGCGTTTTACCTTATAATCAACCTTGTTTTTCACACATTTTAGTTTTCACATTCCAATATAGTCAACTTTGATATAATCACGTAGCTGTAGATCGACTTGTGCTTTTTGTACTGCATTTGCCCGATTCCTTACCCCTTTCGAACGGTCGTTGGAATAGTGGCGATGGGGAAACCACAGAAAAAACCCACGCCAGTACAGTTCGGCTATTGAAGCGATCCCCGGCAGTCGATGTTGAAACTATTGTAATAACCAACGAGGCTCGAACCCTCGCCTCACTATACGATATACGAACGAACTAACGGGATAATGATTTGGTTTACTTGGCCGTCGCACCGCTTCTTTAAAGTTGAAAATAATTATTTTGGAAAATTAGTCAGATAAATAGAACACAAAAATTTGTAACGAAAATTCACGACTTTGAGAAAAACGACCATCTTGCGACGTGCTAAAACTTAGAATTGAGATTTTCAAGGTTCAAACTAAAATCCCTCAGTTTACACTGAAAATGAAATTTGGTCAAGTTCACCGCTCATGAATGGATTAAATAAATTAAGTGGAATTAGATGAATTTAATTTAGACAATACAGAAATTATTCAGTTATTGGAAATAGTTAAATATTTTGAACAAAAATAATTGAATTGAAATTAATTTCTAAAAATCTCGGACGTTAGGAAATTTGATTAATTAAAGATATTAAGAATTCTTATGTTAAGAATTTGTTGTTGCAATATTATGTAAGGGGTTGGTTCCTTGTTTAAATGACCCTAAAAGTAATCAAAATAAATAGATAACAAATCAATAAATTAGACATATACAAGATAATTGATTGAAGGCGTGATCAAGATTTTTATCACGGTTATTGGAACCGAAAAGCGATATGAGAGCTTACGTCCCGGGATAAAAAGAGTAGAGGAAAATGCTGATCAATAAAAATAATAAGTTAACAAATAGTCAACTTTATTAACAATAACAAAATTATCACTCACACTATAAGCAAATCATTTGCTAAACAATGCAAAGAGTTATTTTACTGCGAGACAACGGTATTTACAACAATAACTTCTAAAACGATTATGCGATGACTAGCTAGGATATCCACAGACTCGATAGAGTCTGGCACCAAATTCCGTTCAAATCCGATGTATACGAAATGCCAGATTACTGAGTGCGCTTACCGTAAGCAGAACGGTATTTTAAGGTTGCAAAATTTTATTAACTTTCTAGAACTTCTTGTTTTAAAATTATATCTTATAATAGTCATTTATATAGTTTTTCAGCGATATTAATTAACTATTATCAGTTTTAACCATTATAATTCTACTTGAAAATATTAAATCTAAACTGCATAAACTATAGAAATGCAAAAATTTAGTTCCTGACTTTCGTTCGAAGTAAAAAGTAACATGCCACAGACTCAATAATTTGAGACTAGATGGTATTCCTCTAAAAGATGAAAAACTTCAGATAAAAAAAGATATTTTACGGCTCGCATCAACATTCAATAAGGTGCGCTGGAATCATTTTTACTTAAACTGAAGCTTCAAGGAGATAATACAAATTGATAAATGCCGTAGTGTGGGATAGAATACGAGTGACGATTATTATTACGTGAAGCTTTTCACATACACGTATTAGGATACTTAGTAGGAAAGAATTGGAAAAGGAATGTAAAGGGGATCTTCCTGATGTGAGCTTATAGAATATGCGAGAAAAAAGTCAGATAGTTTGCCATGAATAATGCAACCAACGCGAGATTTCAGTTGGTACCACCCGGAGAAAAAGGTTTAGATCTGATCACATATGGGATTGGAGACATAATCAGATCTAGTCATATCTGATCGGATCTAAACAGATATAACTATATCTGAGTTAAAAGATACATCAGACATGATCAGATCTAGTCATATCTGATCAAATCTAAACAGGTATAACAATATCTGGATTGAAAAATACAACAGACATAAAAAGATTTCATTATATCTGACCGGATATAACTATATTTGTTAGCTACTAATAAATACTTATAAACTATTTCACTAAATATACTTTCCTCTTAAATAAATATTTTATGAATGTTAAAAAATATTTATTAGAATTTAATAAATTAAATAATTGTCTTCGAATAAATTAATTTGTTAATAGTTAATAAATCTTTCTATCAGCGTATGTTGATAATTAATAATTTGCAAATTTGATGAAAAATTTTGTTCATTACGCATCGATCATGGACACGATTCACATTACTTGTAGTTTTTACAAACTCCATCCACTTACTCTTCAAGGAAGAATTGTAGGTAAATAGATAACGAATTAGTCTTTCAAGCATTGGTTCCCAAGTTCGGTTCCCGCACGCGCCGATTTTTTTTAATTTTTTTATGGAAATCTATATATATATATATATATATATATATATATATATATATATATATATATATATATATA